>JASCZW010005843.1:0-132352 GCA_034211315.2 Aedes japonicus
ATGATAATAACGAATGAGTCCTACAACGGCATTTCAAACAGCATTATATGAGTTTATGTAAAGTCAAAATAAAACCTATGATAGAAGTAAAAGGAATTTTAAAAGTCAAGGTTTTGAAATCGCAGTAACGAAGCTGTGTAGGTTCTTATAAACCTGACTGAACATTTGAAACCTATTGGCATCTCTTGCCGCCATAATAAAACCGAATTGATTTCTAGTGGCTTTCATAAAACTTTTATAAAACTTAATAAAGCGTAATGGCTTGCAAATGTTACTAAAGATAGACATCACAACTCCGCCTTGCACTTAGTTATCGTCCGGTAGACAAACTTATTTCCGCCGGAAAGGTTGAGCACGGTAGTCGGAGGCCCTTAGACTTGCGACCAGGAACGCACTGCACGCACTCAGAACCTTCGGACCACCCTGGTCTTGTTTGCATACTTGGCAGGTGGTGCATCACCACCAGAGCACTCACCGGGCACCCTCGTGGAGGTAAGAGTCAGAGTTCAGTCGCCATGAGGTCATAAGTTAACAGATTGACTGAACAGGTCGGACAACCAGAGCAAGCCCTTAACTCTTAACCCGACAAAAAAGGGTAATAACTAGTTGCAAAAGTCTGATATTTATTTATCGAAACAAAAAATAGTCTTAAGATAAATTCATCTTTACGAAGAATTAATTCATTTGCTACGTTGTCATACTTTTCGTTTATGCGATTTCAAACCATAAACAATGAATTTTGAGTTTTATCGATAAAATGAACTTTTTAGCTAAAATATACACCAATAAAAAGTTCTACCGCAACTAACGAACCAAAAACTGAATGCAACAGTTCGAATTTGTCACACAGCGATATCGGCAGAAAATAAAAACTTCCACCGAAAAAAAACAGAAAACAGCCAAACCTCGCGATAAATTACCTCCCCGTGATAAATTGTTCGTCATAATTTGCACGGATGATAAATTCATTCCCTCTGTGACCTCGTCAGAATTCTGTTGCCTCAATTTTCGGAACAAAGTAGGCAGCAGCCACGCGGCTTCCGCATCAGAATTCATCCCCCTTACTGTGCTGCTGGCCGCAGTTCAGAGTCCTAGCGGGATCAAGTCAGCCATGGCAGCCGCTTCCGGAAAAGAGGAAAAAACCCTCAATGGTGCGAATGGGTGAGTGAGCAGGCGAAAAAAAAGTCAAACTCCAATGATTTGCAGATTTTCGGGTTCGGCACGGGAAGTGCACTGAAAACGCCTAGCAATGGGTGACAATTTTTTCTCTTAGCCGGAATCGACTGAAGGGAGAAGGGGAGAGCAAAAATGTCGTCATTAAAGTGCGAGATTTGCTACAAGTTTTTATCGTCGCCATTTTCATTACTTTTTGGTTACACTCTGAGTGAAAGTTTTTGATAAATAACCTGTTTTTTTGCGTTGATTTTAACGTATGTCTTTGTTCTCTGCTTTTCAGAATTGCTCCGACAATTTCAATGGTGAGTATCGGATGGTTTTGATAACGGTTAAAGTTAGAAGCAGAAGACGATTGAATCGATTCGAGAACCCTTGGCGAGGAATACCTAATCAGCTAATTTAGCATGATGTGCAACACGATAATGACCATATCAACCGTACGGTCTAATTGCCCGGAAGCTGCAAACCCAATTTCCAGGCGAAAGTGACCCCGAATTGGCCTGTCTCGGCAATTATAATCTGATCTGCACATCAGTAGCACTGCAAATCTAATTACGACTCGAGTCAAAGACCGATTATCGCAAACCGTTCATTGTCCGCGCTGGGTATGATACTTGCTGAGCTAATAATAATCGCCCACACCCTCGTGTCATCTCCAACTAGCTCCGGGGGTCATAAATCCCGTATCACGAACCGTGGAGGGAGGAACCTTAAGCAGTTGTTCTAGTCACCACCCACGCATCGGTAATCCTTCCACGGAGAAACCGTAATCGGCAAAACCAAAGCCATGGCCGACATTTCCTCGCGTCCTACGGGGTGGTGGCTCTCTCTCTCTGTGTTCTATTCAATCCGAAATGTATCTGAGGGCATGTTGGATACGACTTGTGGTCGAAGAAGAAATCCATGCAAAACATGAAATGTCCTCCTACCTCAGCAACCGCCGCCTCCTTGATTGGTCTCGACGACTGTTATTGTTGGGGGTGTTTTGCTAGATTGCTTGGATTAAATGGAATAAGCACTCGGAAAACACACTATAAAGCCAATTTAATGAACAAATTGGTGTCAGCTTGTATTTGTAATCAAATTTTCCCCCTTTTTCCCATATGGGTCCCCCACCGTCTGCCAACGGTAGGGGCCGATTTTGGAGACGGAATCGTCTCCAACCCGCTCCAGTAAGGAAGGTGAGGGACAATTTTGGTCCATTGCGGATAATCATAACGGTAAATATTAACATTTGATTGCTTCTGTAGGCCGTCGTCGTCGTCGTCGTCGTCGTCGTCGTTGGGAATCAAATTTGCATATTTTTGTTGTTATGCTTGTTTGTGCAAGCTTGGAAATGGATTTCCTACTCAATCCCATTGGCCGCAGCGACACAGACATAGGTCGGTTATCATCATAATAAAAAGTCTGACCCGGTCCAGATTATACGGAGATTCGAATCATATTCAAATAAGGTGTAGCCAATCCGGCTCGAATCAGAATCAGAATCAGACCAAGCACCGAGAGGGATCAAATAATATATGCGATTCCAATTATGGGCTGTTCCCTCTATACCTATGGTCCCGGTTTCCTGCTATATCCGATGCACTCACCCCAAGCCAATGCAATTTAAAATCAATCGATTTAATTGCTATGCAATCATTTTCATTTTGTTGACGATCGAATTATGCTGCACTCAGAAGAGATGATACCTTATAGCAGCGTTGCTACGATTGCGGTGGTTTGATGCATCGCATTATAATGCACTCTCCTACAACGGACGGTTTTGGTCACTGCAAATTTACTCACCATTTAAATTTTCCGGCCTCCACCGTTGAATCCGGCTCAGCTTTGAACTGATCAATAAATCAACGCGATTTGGCGGGCGACTGACCCTTGTGGCTAATTAAAGTGACGCTTTCCGTCGAATGAATTTCGATCATAGCAACCAAAGGAAGAAATGAAAAAGACAACATGTTTTGATTATTGTTCGTGCTAGCATACTTCGATCGAGTGCAACTTGTCACGCTGTGGATACTTGTTTTTTTTTTATCAGAAAGCACAAACGACCATCTTAACGACAGGCATCAATAACATTTGCCAATATTCCTCCGCCCGGACAGATAACCTTCCGCCAGATTATCATCCTTCATCCCGCAAGTTCATAGGTACCCATTTAATCATCTCTCGGTTGGATTTGATTGATGGAAGTTTTTCGAACGAGGAGAAGCGAAGATTTCCGCTGACTCGTGTCCGGAAACACAATGCGGAGAGAGAATAGTGTTCCCTCGTCCGGCGGTAATCAGCATCGATGTAGGGACAAGTAAGCACCGGAACATAACTCTCCGTTCCATGGCACAGACAATGAGCCGGTCCGAGCGACCGTTTTGTGGAAAGATGACGCAAGATGACGGCCGTGATGGATAGAAAGTCGAAGTCGAGGGGGACCGGAATCAATATCAATTTTCCTCTCGATAAAAATGCTCTGACGAACCAATCTCGACGAAGGTTAAACTGGAAGAAATTACAAAGCTCTTAGCTTGGGGCGAGAAAGCGATGTTTTTCGTGCTATTGAGCACAATAGAGGAAGAATCGTTTTGATAATCGCTTGATAATAAGAAGACGATCAAGATGGTGGTTCTTGCCGATATGAAATCCGGAATGAAAGTGTAAATCTGTTCAATCGTTAAGCTTTCATCAATGACTTAACTTTTCAAATAATTATTTTCATTAGTTCCTTTGATTTTGAGTCATTTGTAAATTTCCAAACATATTAAGAGAGGGGAAACAAAAATTGTCAGTGATTTTTTTCTGATAGCAGATTGCTACAACTTGCAGGCCAGGGTTGCCACATTGTTTTTCGTTCCCATCTTTATTTTTTGCCAAAAAAATCTGTTTTATCTGTGTTTTACGTTAGAAAATCTTGGAAAAATCTTTATTACAAACTTTGTGTAGGGGCAGAAATTAAATTTTTCAGCTATCTGAATAGTAATGTAATTCTTCGGAATAATTGCTGTGAGGTTGAACGCTGAATAAAACAGACTGTTGGCAAACCTGGACGAAGCGGCGGTAGACACGGCGAACAACAGCAGCAGCAGAACAGGAACGACACCTTTTGCTGAATCCGGATTTTCTCTTGGATGCACTTCCGAAAACCAAACGAATGCGAACGGAGAAGCACTATTCTTAAGTGAGTTTTCTTTCACGCACTGAGAACACAAAAGGGATGTGTTGTCTCGAAAGTGATCGATGTATTACTGTCCTATTTTGTGAGAACCAAACGATTTTAAAGTTTCTATACCTAATAGATGATCGGGTTATCGAGGCACGATCGTTAAGCGATCGTATCAAAGCGAGAGAGACATACTGATAAGGGAATGAGATGATAGTCTGCCTATTCTAATCTTATCGGTTTGGCTCACTTTGATTTGGGGGAAACAACAATTGAATTTTAATGGGGTTCTATATTTGGAATTCATAGTTTAATTGGTTTATAGAAAAAAAGCTTATAACGATTTTCAACATGTCGGGCCCCGTTGAAAGGCCACTTTCAACTGATTACTGAGCGTCCCCACGCTGGGTATTGGATGGTGACGCAGATGTAGGTGCAGCGCGGTCATCTCGCTCGGTGTGATGATCGATGGGTAGTGGACAAACCTCGGTGATTGCCCGTCGATATGTACCATGTGCAGTTCGTACCTGAACCACACGCACGTGTCCATCTTTGCCGAAGAATACCTGGTCGATCCTGCCGAGGTTCCAACGCAGTGGTGGAGAATTGTTGTCTTTTAGAAGTACTAGTATTCCCACCTTGATGTCTGGATGGACTACTGGCCATTTTTTTCTGTTGTGCAGCTGGGCCACATAGTCACGTGACCATGCTCTCCAGAAATGCTGAAGTCGTTGTTGCATCTTCTGGAATGAATCAAGCCGATTAATAGGGATATCGCAGAGATTCGGCTCGGGAAGAGAGTGAAGAGGTTCTCCCACGAGAAAATGCCCAGGAGTTAAGGCGACTACGTCCGATGGATCCGATGAGAGTGGAGTGAGTGGACGAGAGTTCATTATCCCCTCAATCTGGATGATCAGGGTGCCGAAATCATCTGTGTTTAGCAGCGTATCTTTCATCACACGGTACAGATGATACTTGAAAGTTTTTACGGAGGCTCTCCCACAGGCCGCCGAAGTGAGGCGAGCGAGCAGGATTAAAATGGAACGTGATTCCATTGTTCACGCAAAACATGAGAAGTTCTTTCGATTGGTGCATGGTGTTGAATTTTTGGCGATTCTCCTCGAGAAGACGATTGGCTCCAACGAACGTTCGTGCGTTATCGCAGTAGATGTTGGCCACGCGTCCGCGACGCCCAACGAGGCGTTTGAGTACGTTAACGAACGCGTCGGACGTGAGACTGTACACCATGTCAATGTGTACTGCTTTCGACGCCATGCACACGAATATTGCAACGAACACTTTAACCGACGGACCGCGACGATTCGGAATTTTCACGAAGAACGGACCGCAATAATCAACACCGCAGTTGATAAACGCGCGCGACGCCGTCACTCGAGATACTGGCAGTGGTCCCATGATTTGACAGATGCTCCGTGGATTGCAACGGAAGCAGGTGATGCATTCTCTAACTATCTTTTTGCAAGGTCTCGTCCCTGATTGGCCAATAACGCTGACGTAGAGTCGCAAGAAGCAGTTGTGGTCCGGCATGAAGCATGCGAAGGTGAGTCTGCCGGAAGATGAGATCGGTCAAGTGGGCCTTTGAGGTAGAACCAAAGGATGCTTAGTATCGTACGGGATGTTGAGATTCTGCAGTCGTCCAGTAATTCGAAGTAAGCCTTCAGCATCAATGAAAGGATTGAGAGTTTTTAGCTGGGACTTAAAGGTGAACTCTTTGTGGGTTGGTCCAGTGTGCTTCTTGAGGAAGTCGATTTCCATCGAAAAGTAGATGACCTGCGTTTGCTTGATTAAATGTTTTAACGCGTTTTCCAACTCTGAGTGCAAGAGTGGACCGAATTGGCGGTTTCTAGGATCATTGATGCGACAATTTCGAACAAATCTTAGCAGCCAGGCAACCTTTCGTTCTAACAGAGAGAGAGTGGAGTGCTGTTCGATAAATTTGGTCGAAGCCAGAGTGGTAGTAACGACGACAACAACTTGCCGACCCTCATCTGAGCGAGCTTGTTTGTGAAGTGGCGACAGTTGAATGCAATTTTCCGGCCATGCGTCCGAGCTTTGCCGAAGATAAGGCGGCCCGTGCCACCAGAGAGTGTCTGTTTTCAATTCCGACGGCAGAATTCCTCGAGAGATTTTGTCAGCAGGGTTTAACTCAGAAGGAACGTGACGCCACATGCTGCCTCCAGTCAATCGATGTATTTCGGCAATCCTATTTGACACGAACACTTTCCAAGCTGATGAAGACGAAGCAATCCAATGCAGCACTATTGATGAGTCGGTCCAGTATATAACAGGGCAGGTCCATTTCGTAGAATCAAGCACGAATTCTGCCAGTTGCGCACCAAGTACTGCAGCGCATAGTTCAAGACGAGGAATTGAGAGTTTGCGAAGTGGACTCACACGAGACTTTGAAATCACCAAATTGCACGACTGATTACCCGTGGAACAAATAGTCTTTACGTAAACGCAGCAGCCGTAAGCACGGTCAGAGGCATCCGAAAAGACGTGGAGCTCGATTGTACGATAGTTGTCCCCCATAAGTCGCCTTGGTATTCGAAGCAGCGAAAGGGTTCCGATTTGTGACCGGTATGAGATCCACCATTTCTGACATTCTTCCGGTAAAACGTCGTTCCAGTTGTACTTCTCTGCCCACAATGCTTGCAGAAAGATTTTTGCGCAGACGATTGCTGCTCCGATGAGGCCCATCGGATCGAATAGGCGGGACATCTCCGAAAGTACCAAACGTTTTGTGATGGGTTCCGACGATGCAAACTCAGGAACATTGAAGCTGAATTCATCCGACAGTGGATGCCAAAGAAGACCGAGAGCTTTCACAGATCCCGATTGGCTAATTTCGAGCTCGGTTCGGGAGTCACGAAGAGATTCAGGAATTTGAGAGAGAACATAATGACTATTGCTGCACCATTTCCGCATAATGAACCCACCAGAACGAAGGAGGTCAATCAACTGGCGGTTTGTTTCCACCAAATGCTGTTCGTCGTCGTCTCCAGAAAGATAGTCGTCAACGTAGAAACTCTTTCTAATCATCGGAGCTGCGAGCGGGTAGTTTGCTGCTTCATCTTCGGCGAGCTGGTTTAGGACACGGGTGGCAAGGTACGGAGCAGGTGCAGTCCCGTACGTCACCGTTTTCAAACGATAAGTCTTCAGTTTTTCGTTAGGAGATTTTCGAAATTGGATGAGTTGAAGCAAGCAATCCATCGGATGAACCCACACTTGGCGATACATTTTTTCAGCATCAGCATTCACTGCGTATCTCGGAATACGAAAATTGATTAGAGTGCTCAAAAGTGGTGGTTGCACTGTAGGTCCGACGTAGCAAAGGTCGTTCAGCGAGATGTTGTTGCTGCCTCTACACGAAGCATCGAAAACCACGCGCGTCTTTGTTGTGGTGCTATCGGGTCGCTGGATCGCATGATGAGGAAGGTAGAAGTGATGTTTCGACAGATCGGGTTTGAATTCATCCATATGCCCCAAGGAAAGGTACTCGTCCATGAACTTTGAGTACTCAGCGTGTAGCAGAGGATCGGATGACAACTTCTTCTCAATTGCTAGGAATCTGCGCTCAGCGATCTTGAACGACTCTCCCAATGAGTCAAGCATCTCCTCACGAACCGGCAAACGAACCACATACCGACCGTCAGCGGCTCGTTGGTGTGTCTCTCGAAAGTGATTCTCGCAATATAGCTCCTCTAGTGAAAGCGCCTTGCCCTTTTCGGAAACTCTCCACTTCCCAAAACTTGCGAACAATCGACTCCAGGTTGTCGATAGACGAAACGTTACATGCCACGGTTGAGGCTGATTGTTCCATTGCTTCACCGGCGACGACATAACCGAAAACTGTCTTGCGTAATACTGGCAGACCTTTGCCAAGAGTAAACTGTTCATTCTCTAGAATCGAAAAGAAGTTCTTGATTCCGATGATCAGATCAACGTCGTGAGCTATGTTGAATTTGGGATCAGCAAGAGGGAGGTGGCGAGGTATGACCCATTTTGAAATATCCACTGTGGCAGTGGGTAAGATTCTTGTCAATGTTGGCAGAATCAAGAAATCCATGCTAGAAGTGTACGATCCAAATCTTGAAGACACAGTTATATTCGTTTGGTGTTTCACCTTTTTGACCGATTGACTGATGCCGTATACATCGATATTTGCTGGTGTGCGTTTTGAGCACAGTCGTTGTGCGAGAGACTCTGTAATGAAATTGGCTTCGGACGCACAGTCTAACAGAGCGCGGGCTAGAATGTAGCTGCCATCAGCGTGTATGACTTTCACGTAGGCAGTAAGCATGAGTACAGATGACGTGCATGCTTTTGATACGAATGAATGGCTAGGAGTGACGGTTTGACAGTTCGTCACTTGTGAGGAGCTATGAGTTGAGCTTGACGGTATGTCTTGTGGAACCGGCGATGGAACGAACGAAATCGAATGATTGAATAGCCCATCCGACGACGACGGGGCTGATCCCTTAACCCGAGGGACCACGTGACATTGATCGGCAATGCACGAAACCGACGACGGCGATTCGACGACCGTAGCCGATTGTGAGGAATGCTGACATTGGCCAACCTGAGCTGCTACAGACTGGTTGTGGCTGTCTGTACTGGAAGCTACTTGTGCATTCAAATGCAACAATGTATTGTGTCGTTTGTTGCATGTACGACACGAACCAGCAGAACAATTTTTCATCAAGTGTGAGGATTTCAAACAATTTAGGCAAAGCCCTTGCCTTTTAGCGAATTCAAAGCGTTTTTGTGGCGTAAGCTTCCTAAATTCATCGCACTGTGACAATGAGTGTGATTGCTTGCACATATTGCAACTAGGCAAGTTATCACTGTTGGCTGAGTGGTACGAGGAAGTTTTTGATCGAGAAGGCTTGGACTCGTATCTTGGTTCGGTCTTGGTAACAGGTGGCGAAGATTGGGAGAGCGTGATAGATTGAAGTATACGAGAACGTTTTTGGATAAAAGCAACCAGTTCATCATATGTCGGTCGCACCTCATCCTCATGGTGGTTTTCCCACTCCTTCTGCGTAACTGGATCAAGTTTGCTGCTTAGCAGCTCAACAAGGAACGAATTCCAGTGATCTCTGGAATCCTCCAACTTATTCAGGACGCAAACGTGCTTATCAAATTCGTCCGCCAGATTAGATAGCGCAGACGATGATTCCTTACGCACTGAAGTAGTGGACAGTAATGCCGAAAAATGTTGCTTTATTAGAAAATTCCTGTTATCAAAACGCTTCTTCAGCAAATCCCAAGCGATGACGTAGTTGGCCGCTGAGACTGCTAAAGACTGGACAAGTCGCAAGGCATCTCCTTTCAGTACAGTTTTCAAATACTGGAATTTCTGTACTGCCGAAAGTTGTGAGTTAGTGTGGATGGTGGTGGTGAAAAGATCGTGAAAATTCATCCACTCATCATAATTTCCACCGAACTCAGGAATTTTTAGTTCGGGGAGGCGAACAGAGGGAACGTGTGCAGGTGGAGCACCAGGACTAGTGGGTGGTCTTTCAACCCTTTCGTTAACGATCGCGAGTTTCCCAGCTAGAGAACCTTTAAGTTCAAAATATTGAGTTTCAAACCGAACTCGTTCGTCCGCGAGATCATCGGACAAGTCATCTTCATACTCAATTTCGGCCTGCACTTCATTAAATTGCTCCCACAGGCTATCGAGCTTCTCAACGCGAAACATCAATTGAGGGAAATCACGATCGAACACAAAATTTTCGTCAAATTGTTTGATCAGTTTGGCGGAACCAATAATGTTGTTCCGACGCACTAAAAACTTTTTGTTCTCTTTGTGTTCCGCATGGCGTGCAGAGCGTATCACAATGGGGACGAAATTGAATGAAACGCACAAAAGGCGATTTATTTGTGTGGCAAATGGTTGACTCACCTGATTGCAGCTAGTGAGTGTTACCTGGGCTCGCTTGGCTAAACCTGCGTTCCGTGTTTGCTAGTATCCACGACCAAAGCCAATTCCGTATTTCCGTCTTGATGTCCAGGTCCAGAAAGCTGCCGATGCAGCAGAAAGTCCGGTTGAAGATTCCGTGGGGTAGCACTACAGCAGTGGAAGGCGTCGAAAATAGCGATGGCGACTGCTCGAAAGGTTGACCCACGCCAACCTTTGCAAGTCGGTCGATGATGGATGGGACCTGGCAGTCCCGGGTTTCGCACCAAAAATGTTGGCAAACCTGGACGAAGCGGCGGCAGACACGGCGAACAACAGCAGCAGCAGAACAGGAACGACACCTTTTGCTGAATCCGGATTTTCTTGATGCACTCGTATCAAAGCGAGAGAGAGCATGCTGATAAGGGAATGAGATGATAGTCATGCCTATTCTAATCTTATCGGTTTGGCTCACTTTGATTTGGGGGAAACAACAATTGAATTTTAATGGGGTTCTACATTTGGAATTCATAGTTTAATTGGTTTATAGAAAAAAGCTTATAACGATTTTCAACACAGACTTATTTTGATTAAACTATCGACTTTCCTACATCACAATACAGCAAAACGGATCTTCTTTCTACAGGAAAATGGATTAGATACGAGGGATTCATGTTCTCAGGGGAAGTTGATTCTGACAGGCGGCCAGTATTGATACTTTAATGAATTACGAGATGTTTGTTTTGATTGCTAAAAGTTCGAGGATAGTAGAACAAAATTGGGTAGAAAATCAGGTCTTGGATTGATCGGTATCGGAGGAGCTGAATCGATACTTTGAACGACCCAAATAGCCCTACTACCATCATTTGTAGCAAGATGGATCCCTGCAGAACCAAAACACACAGAAACCAGTCATTATTAGGTACAGTGACTTGATTGTGACTTCATTGAGTAACATTGACGAAACATCAACTACAGGGTGTCCACAGTTATATTGCATCACTCTAAACTCGTCCTCAACCGATTGTCAATAAATATTTAGGAAATAAAATAAAATGTATAATCTTGGTTTTGGTATTTTTATTTTCTGTATTTCTTAACCAAATCCAAAAGCCCGAACTGTCTTCATTGTACAACGCTTGAACCAACATTTTTTTCCGCTTGCAACCATGACTTCAACATATCCTGTTCTGTAGTGACAACTTTAGGATGCTTACGAAATTCGTGCTTCATTATAGCCCAATTTTTTTTTTCAATTGACCGCCACTCTGAAGAGTTTGGGGGATTTAAAAATTGACACAATTCGTCTTGTACCACTCCAGAATATCCTTTAAATAGTGACAAGAGGCTAGGTCCGGCCAAAAATTGTAGGAACTTTGTGTGTTTTAAGAAACGGAAGCAGTCGTTTTTCAGGCATTCATTCATGCATTCTTGACCATTTACAGTTGAAGTTATCACGAAAAGCTTGCTCCGTTTACCACACGAACAAATCCCCTGTCAAATCATGAATTTCTTGGAGAACTTTGACACTTGCTGTTTCCTGAGAGATTCTGGAACATCGAACTTGTTTTTCGCAGTCCCATACTGGTTGCCGGGAATTTGTTTAAAGTCCGCTTTTACGTGTGTTTCATCGTCCAGCAGTGTGGTTTCGTCAACATTTGTGTGTACAACTTACATTTTATGACACGGGACACTGTAGACTGGCGAATTTTCAACATCTTTCCGATGGCTCGGTGCGAAAGAAGTGGGTTGTCGAAGTGCGTGCGCAAAATGTTCTCGCGCACTTGATGTCCCTTCGACTCCGTTTTCGAAAATGCGACACATTTCACAATGAAACTCACGCAAATACACGCTGAAGTCATTTCACCTAAATTTTCGTTGAAATCAACCCAAAGGGCGAATTGTACAGCTTGTTGAAAGTGATGCAATTTAACTGTGAACACCCTTTAGCTTTGTTTTTTTTTAACACAAATACAAGAACTTTTTGTTATTCTCCTTTATAATAGTAATCTATGAACGGTATTCTGGCTTCACTTGCTTTTCTAAGCACTGACGCTAGTAGACATCTTGTAAGTAATAAGAATTATAAGAAGAACAAATCACTCCCGCGATCTCAGCGATCGAACGAATGATAACTGACTGGCCAATGGAATGAACTGTATTTATGATAAAAACTTTGAAATAAATATCACTTAACAACAATGAAAAGTCTTGATTTAGCAGAAGAAAACATGCCGCGAAAATTGTACACGTCAGTCATCAAGCACAGCCTACCATGGTCTTTTTTTTATATACATAAATCATTTATTTGCACAGGCTCAACCGAATCAACTTTACAGAGCCGAAATTTTTATAGAACCGATTACTCGCAGCCGTCTCGAGGTTAATAGGAACTACAATTTAAGGGATGGGAAGCTGGGCGGGAATTTTAAAGTAAGGTTAACATAAAACATTATTTTAAATTCAAAAATTAACTACTTACTAACTATACAATGTATGGTTTTTTTTTGACTTGAACATTTTTGAGCAAGGAAAAAAAACTTACAGTAAACATACAGGTTAAACTAACTACAATCTAAGGCTTATGTTAGTTAAGAACACATAAATAAGTTTCATGTACTCCAAACACGTACCGCCAAAATATCTCGAACTGGCACATTCGGTTGTCTACCTCGAACCCGAAGGGAATCATAAAGCTCTGATCTGACTCCACGATGTTCAGCACAAGACCAAATAACGTGATCTGCGTCCTGATAGCCTTGTCCACACTCAGATTGCTGTCACTAAGCCAAACTCGGTTTACTCCATTTATACTGCAAGCTGAAATCCTTCAGGTGTTTAAGGTTATCACCCTCACAAATATTTGCAAGGAGAACCATTAACAGGAACTTCAGCTGACTGCACAAGTTTGGGGATTCTCCTCTGAATTTGAAAGGGAAACAAATCTTGTCAAAAACAAAAACAAAGAAGACTTCTTTCGGACCTGTTTCGGCTCCAGCGTTGGAGACAACCCAGCCAACGGCTGAAAAACTCAACAATGAAGAAATAATAATATTTCAGTGATATTAATGAAATTTAATGTATATAACCTAGAAGGAGCTGTTGACTCATCACCATTAGGCACCATAAGTGGACAGTAATGTTTTTGCTAGAATGAAATATATGAAGAGAAAGTGTTGGAAAGTTCCGTCTGTGAACGGCAGGTTGTGAAATTTGAATAGAAGTATTTTAAATTGAGCGAAAGGGCGTGGGTAAAGTAGATACTCGAACCAAGGACGTTACCTCTGCCTAACATCCCACAACGGGGTAGGTCAAGACACGGACGAATCCGCCAATTCATCAGGCAAAAGTAACGTGTTGGTACGCGCTCATATACTACTCTGATAGATCTACCATAAATCCGGACAATTTTAAACGCCGCATATCAACCTTAGCTAGGCTAGAGTATTGGCGGATTTCTGAACTTCTTCCGTTCCCTCCAAAGGCTGGATCAATTATGGTCATCTAAAGACTGTATTCGATGAAATTTGGACACACGCAATTGTTCGTAACTTTTTAGCTTGTGGGTGAAAGTTATTGAAATGTTAACTGAATGGATTTCATTGTGTTGTGTCAATTGTGTAATGAGTTTCGTGAAAATCGGTCGAGTGATTTCAGTGATGGCGTCGAATGAAGAAATAGTGCGCCAACAAATGTTGAGCACTCACTTCGAAAACCCAAACGCTTCTCATCGATGGATCGGAAAACAGCTCGGAATCGTATATTCAACCGTATCTCATGTGATCGAAACGTTCAAGGCCGTAATACAACCAAGCGGAAAAATGGTAGTGGCAAAAAACGTGGCACATCAAACCGAGAAAGCCAGATGGTACTAAGCGTTATCCCAACATTTCGATCAGGGATGTTGAGAAAAAGGCGAAAGTTTCAGTTTGTTTTGTCCAGAAAGCAATGAAACGGTCTGGATTACATGTGTACAAGGTCCAGAAGGCACCGAACCGGAGCGATAAACAGAACTCGGTGGCCAAAACTCGTGCAAGAAAACTGTACAGGGAGTGGCTCACAAAACCGTTCTGCATTGTGATGGACGATGAGACCTACATTAAAGCCGACACCAAACAAATGCCAGGACAGGGAACACTACGTCGCCACCTCTAAGTTGGCCGTTCCGGAGAGTGTACGGAAGGAAGAAACACTCCAAACACTCCGGAACTTCGCCCAATTGAAAAAGTTTGTGCAATCATGAAGGCAAACCTCGTTAAAACTCCAAAACTGATAGAAAATGAATTTGAACTAAAGAAAGTGTGGTTAAAAGGAAGAAAGCAAGTCGGTTGCCCAAAATTTGATGAAAGGGGTCTAGGCAAAGGTGCGGGTATTTGGGTTGTGAGAAGAGGTTCAATAAACCAATGATGTCAAACCTTAACCATTTAGTAGTGCTGAAAAGAATCGGGCCCAAGGAACATTTTTGGTGACCTATTTTGTGTGTCCAAATTTCATCGAATACAGTCTTTAAACCATAATTGATCCAGCTTTTAGGTCGTCTCATTCGATGTCCCAGCTTTGATTCCGTCTATGTTCATGACTGTAAAAACATGATTAATTATCCGCAACTCAATTAGTACAATCAGAGAAATGTTCATTCGGTAGAATCGCTTACCTCTAATTTTCTCATCTGACTCATCTAATTAATAAAATTACCTGTTTTGGTACGTGAAGCATAGAATTCGACGTCTTTGAAAATTGGAAACACTGGGTCGTAATTCGACTTGATTAATGTGACTGAAGGGCGAAGGTGTAATAAAAAACAAGTTGTCAGAATGTTATAATATAACGGCGAGTTTCCAGTGCTGGCAGTTTAGCAGGCGAATAACCTAAGGCGTTATAACACTCTAAAAATAAACCGGGCGAATTTTGGTTTTCATCAATCTTTAACTCAATAGAACACATTACGGTATATATTGTGTGACAAGGTTAATCAGCAGCATTATTATCCAAGAGGCGAGCATAATAAATGGTTTGTTGGAGCTTTCTATAGAAAATACGATTTGATTTTCGTATTTCAATCTTTGCCTTCAGTTTTCCCGGCTTCGTGATTTTGAAATTTTAGCCCTTTTAAAATTTTAGTCTGGAATTTAATTTTGAAACAAGGTTTTTTTTTCATTGAAACATAACAAACACACCCATTAGCGCAAAATCCTTCTGATTTCGAGTAGGATGAACTGCGAAGCAATGAGATTAACATTGGAACATTTTCCACGTAAGAGATGAAGTTTGTGCTTCCGAAGGTTCAAGGTAAGGCCTTAATTAAAAATTACAACTGTTTTGATAACAGGATCACAATTTGTTAGAAGTTCTAGCAGGAATATTCCAAAAAAAAATCAGGACCAAAGAAGTTCAAGAGCATAATTTCTCAGAAGCTCAGGTGATAGCTTCCTCGAAAATCAGAAGAGGTCCTCTCAGAGCTTCAGGTAGAAGTTTAAAGCAGAGGATTTCTTAGAAGTTTGAAACTTTCAAGAGGTTCTGGAGTTCTACCCAGTAATTAAAGATGTAGAAGTTTAGGAAAAAACATCTGGAAGAAACTAATCAGTGAGGGAATTACCACAAAAAATCAACTCAGTGGACGCAGTGGTTCTACGTCCCAACAAAAAAACTACCTATAATTTTTCAAAAATTCAAAAACAAACTTCCACATAGCTCAAGACGATACGTCCTAAAAATTCAAGAGAGAACCGCTCTGCAGCTTAGGAAAAAACTACCCAGATTAGTTGGAATTTCCCAGAAGTGCTAGAAAGTTTTCCCGAAGTTCGGAACAGAATATTTCAGAATTTCAGAGAGAAAACCTCTCAAGGGAACAGAAAGAAATACTCCAGAAGCAAAGGTGAAACTTCCTAATAGTGAAAGCAAAAAATTCTCAGTAATTCAGTAAGAAACTAACCCGAAGTTCTGAAGAAAACTTCCCAAAAGTTCAAAAGAGGACTTTTCAAGAGTTCAGGAAGAAACTTTGAACAAATGTAATGGAATTTCCCTAGAAATTCTGGAGAGCCGTTTCCCAAAGTTTCGGTCAAAAAAGTTTCCCGGAGTTCGAGATGGGACTTAGATGGGGGCCTGTTCATAAACCATGTTTACTCATTTTTGAACATCTCTACACCCCCCCACCCTCCCTCCCATTCGTAGACTTTCGTCCATACTTTTTTTTTTTTTTTTGTATGAAGCATAGAATTTTGCCAGAACACCCCCCCCCCCCCTCCCCCCAGAAAAGTCTACGTGGTTTATGAATAGCCCCTTACAAGAAGTTTAGAAACAACAAAACTTCCCTGAATTTCGGGAAGAAACTTGCCAGAAAGGGCACTACCTCTAAGTTCAAGAATGAATTTCTCAAAAAAATCAAGAATTCGGAAGAGGACCCCTGAAATGCCGCAAAAAAAAACTTCCCAACAGTTTATATGGAACTACCCAGAGGTGTAAGAGAGCTGCCCAGAAGTTCCGAATCTAACATTTCAGAATTTCAGGATGAAGTTTTTCAGAAATTCAGATAGATACTTATGAGAAAAACAGGAAGAAACTTTCCAGAAATATAGGGGATACTTCTTAGTGTAGTTCAAGCAGGAATTTCTCAGAAATTTTGGAACGAAATTCCTCGAAATTCAGGAGAAAACTTTTCTAAAATTAAGTAGAGGACTTCTCAAAAGCTTAAGAAGAAACTCTTAAAAAATGTAAGATGGTATTCCAAGAAATTCTGGAGAAAACATTCCAAAAGTGTTGGACAAATGTTCTTCGCAGTTCAGGATGAGACTAATAAGAAGTTTAAAAATTAACTAAATTCAGGAGAAAAAAAATTACCTAATATTTCTGGAAGGTTTAGTTGGGTTGTTGAACATCAGGAGAGCCTGCTAAGAAGTTCATGAGGAAACTTGCCAAAAGTTCTGGAAGAAACGTCTCAAAATTTTAGCTTTTTTTCATTGAAATTCAGGAGATAATCACTGACGAATCTAAGAAGCAGTTTACACAAAAATCATTCTTATCATAGTAATATATATTGCTTGTGACACCATATTAATATATGATAAACACCCTCTTCCCTACCGTTCACATCGTACTATGGGCAGAAATACAAATTCATATAGGAATTATAATTGCTAAGGTTCATCTCACCTCGTTCAAAAAATTTGATTCTCGATTCTGGAAAATTTCCCTCATTGATACTAGAGGCAAAGGAAAAAACTTTAATGCTTCTCTAGAAGGTCAAAGAACTCCGAAATAAAATCGTTGAAGTGAAATAGATCCCTGCATATCCATACAGCATCCTTTGAGTGTTAAATGTTCTTGTCAATAGCTTCCGTATAGTTACGCATAAATTAGTTGGTGATAACTAGATAATAATTATTCCTTCTGACTCAACTGAAAAATACTTCAAATTGCAACTCAAGAGCCTTGTCTAAATGAAATTATCTGAATAACAAAAACATAAGTGCAATGCACAAAACAAGAGTGAAAAATGTAAATACTTATTCTTCGACTGTCAGTAATGGCAGCTAAATTGAAGAAGGCCCTGAATTATTTCATGGTGTAATATTTCAATGACATTTTGTAAAATTTCAACACAACAGCCTACTGTCGAGTTCGGTTGCCGACTCGATCAGATTTAGTCGGCCTCTGTTAGGGAACGTCCATTAATTACGTCACGCAAAAAGTGACCTTTTATAACCCCCCCCCTTGTCACGTTTTTTTATGTGAACCTTCAAATTTTTTTGTATGGATCGTTTTCCCGAAACCCCATCCCCCCCTTCCAAGTGACATAATTAACGGACTTTCCTTATGCGCAATTTTGCTCAACTCGATTGTTATAATAGACGCCTATTTCGACAAAGATTTTTCATTAGGGTCTAACTGACAAACGTGAACAATGGCTTCTTCCGCAAATTTCTCGTCATTGAAAACTCACCTAATTAATCCAGCACGATCATTTCGAAGAGAAAGAGCTCACCTAACCGATATATTTGTACTTTTACATGGGTAGCCTTAGTGCCACGAGAAAATTACGGAAGAAGCTATTATTTACGTTTGTCAGTTAGGTTCTAATGAAAAATCTTTATCGATTTATGCAGTAGTGCGTTTTAACCGGCAGTCCATAGTTTAAAAAATCTTCTTAAATCTCTAAGATGGCAGAAAAAATCATCGAAAATGCTCAAGATTCCCGATTCTTGAGCATGTTTTGTTCAAAATGCTTAAGAAAAATTAATTGAAACGCTGAGAAAATTTGCTCAGTTTTACGAGTAGGATTGACACAAACTCCTGATGAAGAATGCAGAACAAAACTTTTCTAGAGGCGTCTAGGGATAAGAAAAATAATCTGGTCAACTGAAAACTTAGCAATTCCGAAATTCAACAGTAGTAGTAATATTAGAACCTATGTGACCTGAACACGGAAAAAGATTTTCAAAGAAAATATACTAGAAATTGGTGAGACCATTCCAAAATATTGTCACGTTTTCAAAGAGCACCAAAAGATCTCTTTAGATTTGTTTTTACTGGTCGCAGAACAGCTCAACAATGAATGCCGTCTATCTATATTATTGAAAATTAAAACAGCTTATTCGATGGTTCATTTAAGAAGGTGGACACTTATTGGTTTTGTCATGTTGAAGATGATGTTTTCTCATTTTTGCACCTGAAAAATTGGCGTCTCTATTTTCCAGTTTTTTTTTAATAAATCGAGCATTCTAAATCAGTACTGTAGTTGAGCTCTGAACTAGACTTTCCAAATTCTGGACCCCAAACTCCTTCTGCTGAACAATTGCTTAAATAAATAACGGAATGCTAATTCTTTTTTGAAAACCATTAGAGGTCCTTAAGGCCTGCACTCGAAAAAAATGCACCAGACAAAAGTGTTCGCCAAAAATTTATTTTAAGTCGGATTTTCTTGAAACTTTCAGGAAATGATCTAATTTTTATGGATTATGATTTTGGATTAAAACTTTATTCAATTTTTCTTCCATCCATCTTCCATTAAGACCCCTCATTCCTTTTTGTGAGAAGGTGGAGCCGACCTTTTTGGTCACTTTCATCCATTCTTTCTTCAAATCCAGCTCGTTCTTAAACACTTTGGACGATTTTCAAACTTTGGACTTCATTGTGGCCCAAAATTTTCCCACGGGACAAACCTCTGGTGAATTTGGGGGGTTGGCGGTTTTTGGCACAAAAACGACGTTATTGTCTCTGTTACAATCCAACGTCAATCGCGCGTAATGGCATGATGCCAGGTCTGGCCAAAATAATTTCTTGCTTCCGTGGGACCACAGGAAGGGCAACAGACGCTTCTGGAGGCACTCGGTGCGGTAAATTTCGCTGTTGATGGTACCCGTTGTAATATACGGTTTGCTCAGTTTACCGCATTGGCAAATGGCCTGCCAGAGCAGAGATGTCCATATGCTCAGTGTGGTAGAGAGAGATTTGAATTTTTCCACACAATCTTCCTACCTTACCGAGAGCTCTTCTCTCTAGTTTATATTCACCCCCGTGTTTGAATGTGAGTGGAAAAAAATGATTTTTATTCGCATTACACTCGATCGCTCTAGAGTGAGAAGAAGAGCTCTCCAATTCACAGAAGCGAGTGCATATAAATTCCCTGACGCGTGCGCCTGGCGTGGGCTCTTCTGTTAATATACAACAGTGATTTCAAATTTGCAAATGTTTCTTCTCGCTTTCACATTTTCTACAACTTCTACGACGTTTTCACTTTCAATCGCACCAGCGAATCACAGAAAGAACACTGACGCGTCCTCGAACAAGTGTACGCGGCAGTGATCGCAGACGAGAGCACGTGGGCGAAGACAGGTGAGAGCACGTGAGAGCGGTCGTTTAAAAGCGAGAGTGATTCACTCACTTCTAGCAATCCCATCACAGGCGCACACTTCCACTCTGTATACGACCGAATAAAAGAGCACTTTACTTTATCTGAGTTGAGTTATGTACAAATGTCATCTGATCGCACAAATCTCATGCGCCGGTGTAACATTAGTGCGAAATGCCATCTCTGTGCCTGAGCAAGTATTTTTTGGCGAATTTGTCCACTTTCTTCTTCCTTATGTCTTCCGGAACATCAAATCGTGATTTGGCAACGTAGAACTCCAGCCCCGGTATCTGCTTTGCGTCTGCCTTGATGTAGCCACAGAACCACACGCATCGGTACAGCTTCCTTGCGGATCTTGAATACACAAAACACAGTTTCATGGTTTGCTGAACGAACCACGCGGAACACATTGCCTTCAGAGCCTGCTCACGTGCGTCGTGAATCGAAAGGTTCGGATTGTACTTGAAATAATCCAACACCTTTCGGGCCTTCACAGGGTCAGCTGTCTTCGATTTTCTTCCACTCGGTCGTCTGGGACTCCTTAAACGATTTTACCACCCGAGACACAGTTGTATGGGTGATTCCAAGTTGTCTTCCGATCCATGTCATGGTCGCGGATTTTCAATGACAGCGCGCAAAAATCTCCGGCGATTATCTTCTGACATCTCATTAACCACTGAACCGATTATTATGAAATTGTTATGAAACTAGTAAGTTTTCGTTAATGTTTACCCACGGAAAAAAAGTTACACACGAATAAAAGTGGTGCATTTTTTTCGAGTACAGGCCTTACTCGTAATACCGGAACATGGCTTTATTGAAGATAACTGCCGCAATCGCAATGGTTTCATAGCCACCACTTTTGCTAGATTACGAAATTTTTTGTAGAAATTTATCATTTGTTCAGCTCATTTAATGCTCTAGATTTGTTCTTGTTGTAGTTTCTATTTCTCACCAAGCACTAAAATTTGATATATAATTTGTTCGTTCTTTTCTTCTCGTATTGAAATTTACAAGCGTGTGGTGTTATCGTGACCATCTTACCATTTGGTGGTTTAATTGAAGTAAAAATACAATTTTATGAACATTTTTTGCCAACCAGGCTGCTCCAGTGGAGAATTCAGGGTCTTATTCCTATCATACAAGTTGAAAAACTGAGTATACTACTTAGATCCAATTTCGCCAAATACCAGTCACAAATAATTTATGCAAATTAAGCAACTGTTTTCAATATAGGTCAGATTTGCTCTTACCCTCCATCCCAATTCTGCAGCATCTTCTCACCGCCTACTGTGCCATGCCAATGTCTTCAAAGCACCAACTCTAGGAAAATGAACCCAGAGAAAGCTCTTCCCAGTTCCGGTGTGACCCGATTTCCACTCACTCACTTCGGAACCCATCGGGATGTCCTCCCCGATCCGTCACAAAAGACGAGCACCAGATCTGACATGAAGACAAATATTTACCGGGCAAAGAAAACTACCAGCGTGGCACTTTTCCAGCATCACGGTCCCCGACGGAGGAGGAGGAGGAGGAGCCACTTGAGTTGAAAGCCCTTCGGAGCAAGCAGCCAGCCAGCGCCTAACGAAAGGACACACAATTTGCCATTTTGACGATGCATGAAATGAGAATTGATTTGTGACATGATTGCTATAAAGTGCAAGCATAAATTTCTTGCCCGCTTCGGTTTCCGGTATTTTGCCGAGGGGTTAATCAAGGCGGAACTAGTCGTTATGGTAGTGTTAGTAGTAGTAGAATGAGAGTGTCTTCGTCGCTGAGTTGTCTGGGAATTCCAGCTGGAATTGAGGGCAAAAGTCTGGCGTTCAAGAGACATTTATTTAATTTCAAGCTGAGGTGATGCTTGCCTGGGGTGGGAGGAAAGCGGTGGCTCGGTAAGGATGATTTTATTATGCACCAGAGAGCATGCTGACTGGATAAAAGTCGCCTGGAAGAAAAATGTGCTATTTGCAGCTGACGAGAGTTCTCTATTTTGCATTACATCCATCATTCCACCCTCTCCTCGGATGATTCTTCTTCAGTGCAGCCAATGGTCGTAAAAGAGGGTAGTTACAGAGTCGACACAGACGACGAGCCACGGACGACGACGACGGAAGAATCTTCGTCAAACATTTGTCGATGGAAAATATTGGAATAAAATGGATATTCTTCCCGTTTCCGGAAGGAAATTTTACACAGTGCATAGGAATAGCCTACTCTTCGTTACCATGGGAGACGGATGATTTGTTTGCAAAAAGCGAACATTTTCCATCACCAGAAATCGAAGTGGCTTGGAACCAGATATTGAAAATTGCTTTTCACCCCTATTTTTCAATTTTTGCATTTTACACTGACATTGATTCTGCAGTATGTATGTTTGAAATCGTGCCAGTCGGAAGCAGCTGCAAACATCAACGCTAAGGCGGGCGGGGAGTGACTCCAGGACGAATGAGCTATCAGCCAAGGCCATAATTTATCAAAATCTTTTAAGTAATATTAATAGTTTCGATAACGTCATTCCGGAGTATGTGTCGGAGGCAAAGCAAAGAGGTGCGATTCCATCCACCAGATAAGCGAGCTTTTCAGATCCATTCGTACGTGAATAATACCATTGACTGGCTGCCTCTGGCTTAGTTGGCTATGCATGGTTTTTTGGGACGATCCTAGTTGGCGGCGTCGGGAGTTTTGGGGGTTTAAGAATAATCGCCTTCTGTCTGTCTCTGCACTGTTTTCGTCGGTTGCAAACGAGTGTGGGGAGACCCGGAAGCGAAGCTTGTGCAAACGGAAATGAATTGCAAGAAAGAAACCGGCTGGCTTTGGGTTGTAAAAAGACGGCTTGTGGAGATAGATTTTCGTAGTTTTTTTTTTTTTTGCTTCACCACGAAGCTTCCAGAAGTCAGTGACATGCAGTTTTGGGGGAACTGTTTGGGTTCTGGGGACGGGAAATCTCCCGCTTGCGAGGAAACGGCATACATTCAGGCGCCAGTTCTGCCAAGTAGGGGGGCGAAAAGAAAATTTAGCAAAGAAGAAGTCCTGATAGTAATAAGACTAATCTGAAAGTTGGTGCTGATATTTTTGTATGCCAAGCGAAATTCTGTTGCGCTGGTGCAAGGTGGGTAGAAGGACCGGATTCGGTTGCCAGCTGTGGGAGGAAATGCACGATTCATTTTCGTCGCAGACAGCTGCCGCACGATGAATCTAAGGCGAAGACGGGTTGATGAAGGTGGCACTTTTTTGCCATTTTGGACGAACAGATTTTCGTTTCTCAAGCAAAGCTGTCTTTGTCGGGTGTTTCGTTAATGGTTTGCTTGTTCATAACCCCGTCTAAGCAAACCATGCATTCATTTAAAAATAACCAAGTTATCTATAGAACTTTAGATTCGGAATCTGTGATATAATCTGATCGAATTCCAATTGATGAAATTTGTGTTTGATAGTTCATCGGAAAATGCAGTGATGGAGTAGTAGCATGTGTCGATTTTCAATAAAAAATCCATTTCACGAACGTACTTATTGAATTATTGTTGGAAGTATTCCAAATCGTTAAGGTTGCCAGCTGACTTGAAGTTCCGCATGGGATTTTGACTTTTTCAGCAGTGGAAAAAGTAGTATTTTCAGTTTTTATTATCCTGAGTTATTAGTTAGCAGTTACTATTAGTATTTATTAAAGTTGAGCTAAAACATGGGAACCAGCTTTAAAACACGTGGCATTTCATAAAGCTCTTGGAAAACCGTGCTTAATTTGAGTTAAAGCCTATTCAGGCTTAAGAGCACAGATAAAAAGAAACATTGAGTTTTGTGTGTTATGTAATGCACATATTAAATGGGAATACTAGATTTGGCAGTAGATAATGAGATATTTCATGTAAATTTAAGTCAGGTGACGCCTGAATCTAGCCTGTTGTTTGTGAGATTGCAAGAATTGTTGCATGGCGCATAAAATATTGTAAGCAATTTCATTGTTCACGCCTCCTTTCGCTTGGAATTAAACGAGTGGAAATTTTACGAGCTTGTGAAAATTAATTATTGTTTTCTGTGAGATCATTTATGACCCCAAAACACTGTCTTCCGCAAATTAGTTCTACGTCACTTTTTCTATCTGGGAAAAATAAAACAACTTTTTTTTTCAATTCCTTGGTTATCCAGATTTTCAGCTCTGGGCTGATGATGGTTTGATACTTTTGTGATGTTCTAGGTCATCCAAACTGTTCTTGAATTCAGAACTTAAGATCTACAATAGTAACTATAGCCTTTTGGGCTATACAAAGTTTCACTGCGTATTCAACCATATTGAGTGAATATTTTCGATCGTTCAAAAAATCAATATGAAAAACACTGGGATGCTCCAGGTTATCCAAACTGTCCTTGAGTTCAGAACATAAGATCTACAGTTGTAACAGTAGTTTTTTGGGCAATATAAGGAGGCGATACATGTTCAAACCTATTCAATGAATCTTCTGGAAGGTTAACAGTCATTATTCAAATTCATCATTATTCTCTAGGTGATCAAAAATGTCCTGAAGAGCTTGAAATCTATGGTAGTAACAGTAGATTTTTGGCAAAGCAAAGTTACGCCACGAATTCAAACATATTCGGTTAATTTTTTCGATTGTAAAAATACATATGATATTAGGCATGATCGTGAACATGATTGTCCTCCCGAGGTTGCTACTCCGTTTTTGCCATATCAGCTGTTATTACACAGAGAGCCAACAGATGCTTGGGGCTAACATACATCTTCAAAGTGTAACATCTGGTGGTCTCAAAATAAGGCAATACCGGCGCCGGCCCCGCCCGAATGCAGGTCAAGTAAGGAAAGGGTAGGAATATGTTGACGTAATACTCGCTTTATTGGAAGCCGAGAACACCTCTGCACTACCACGAGAAATCACTAGGATTTTGGATAACAGTATTGGGTAGCAGCAGGGTTCGTTTTGGTTAATGAGCTGTCAAGTGAAAAAATTGAAAATGAGTACCGATTTAAACCAACAGTATAGATTTTTCATAATGCTGAACAGCCGATTTTGACTGATTTCAACAAACAGTAAGGATGCTATTGGGACTACTCACAAAGTGTGATTGTGGTTTTTTATTGGAAAAACAAAGCAATTCATCTGAACGCCAGAGAGCCAACTTGGGTCGATCTACACCAACAGTACGGATGCCGCTGGAGTCACTTAAAAATGGGACAGTGGTTTATTTGTTACAAGATAGGATGGCCCGATGAGTATGGCGAACGAATAATTTGGATCACAATTGATTATGTACCTCTCCACCGACCCATCTTACCCAGCGAACCAAGACTTCTCATGCTCACTCGATCACTCGCGCAACGAACAATAGGCAACCAAAAAAATAGACAAAATGCTACGCCCGATAACAAAATATTGCGGAACAAAGTATCGACACAACCGATTCAACTGATGGTCGAAGCAAACCTATTAAAAATAATTTAAATTAATATCGATAATGGGTAACAATAACCTGTCTTGCTCCACGTCTTTGAGAGCATTTACTACCTTACGAGTCGCCTGTACCTAACTCCGGAGGCGTCTGTTTAGTCTCTCAGAAAACAGTTTTAAGATGGTTTACAACTTATTAAGGCTCGATTGACATCAGCAAGTCCGACTAACCTCCGCTGATATGCGGGCTCAATCAAAAAGAACATTAGCATTAGTATAAGCATTAGCATGAGCATAAGCATTAGCATTAGCATTAGCATTAGCATTGACGTTTGAACACCTCGTGGACGGAGCTACGATGAGGAATAATTCGTTGAAGACATTGCATGCCACCCTGAAACGGAACCAGTTACAGATACGTTTCTTCACGCAACAATCATCACGAAGACACTCCTCGATCGCTCACCTAGCCATGTTTATACAACCGTTGGAGATAAAGAGGATTTGGTATCTACCGTAAGCTGTCATGGGAAACCCACGTACCCTTAGTAGATATCATAGGAAAGAGGAAATCAATAGTCGGAGCGAACAGTTAAACAGAATGCCCAAATATTAATTAAAAACGGTTAGGAACGTTGGGAGCATCTAGTCTAAGAAGGTTAAGTGATGCTCCATTTTTCTTCAAATGATTGGGACTTTAGCATTAACTATAGTCCTAGCCCACTATGCCTTATAGTTATAGCGGCATTTCTCGCTCACTGAAAAGAGAAGAATGTCTGAGAATATAAAAACGGGTGGTGAGAGAAAATTTATCACATTTCTTTGATTGCAGCAACAATGATTTTCCGGACAGGTTATTTTCCGAGAGAACAAGAAGTCTGTTTAAAAAAAAATGTGTTAACTGACTACCAATGAGTGATCATCTCATTGCAAGTGCCACCAAACTGAATTTCATATATATATTGGCAATTTAAGGTTTCTGGCCTCGCAATAATACATTTAAATAAATAGTCCAAAACAATTTAAATGATGATTAATGCTGGATGAGCATAAGCTGAAGTGGAAAATAATAGTGGGATTGTCAACCCTAGATAATATACTTGTATCGAAGTCTTTTATGGTGAAGCGATATGCTTATATAATTCTGTACTGCTTTGTAGATTCAAAGTTGTTGTTATTCTATTTGTTATTTTATGGTTACTGTAATATCTTATGATAAGTAGTGTTTTTAGTTTGGCCATTTTCTGCATATGCAAAGAATACTGATGGTTTGCCAACAGGTGAACAGGCGACATATACTTGCCCGTGTGAAAAACACGGATACTCTAAATTAATTCCACAAATTTCCAATGACTGCCCTTGCGCCTTGTTTATTGTCATTGCAAAAGAAAGCCAAATTGGAAATTGAAGGCGCACGGTCGTTTGCAAAAACCCATTAATGGGTGAAACACTAGAAGTGCCTCTCCCCATTAAATGGGTAAACTTGATTTACCCATTAATGGGTAAAAGCAGTCTTTGTCACAAAATGGGTATATATTTACCCATTGCAAAAAAGCCAGGTTTCCCCAAAATGGGTAAAAAATTACCCATTTATGCAAATAGATCTAGCAGTTTGGTAAATTATAGGTTCATGGTATTCATGGTACTTAATGAATACATAAAATACTAAAAAATAAGAAATAAAATACTTTTACTATTTTTCATTCATGCCTATACCAGTATGGAAACGACGAATCTATCAAAATATCAACGCAGATATTCCAACTTCTCCCTAAGTTCCTCCATGTTGTTGACGCAAGTTTTTACAATCGACGATCTGGAAGCCTAGTTTTGAAGCATAAGATTTTTATTTACAAAATATATCATTTTTCTTACCTGCGTTGTGCCAAGTGTGTATAGTTTTGTATACTATGTTAGGTTTTATTAAATTAAAAAATGGAGCGCTTTCCACCAACGATGTACCGTAAACGCTTGGTTTTCGAACTTTTTTTTTCACCCATTAATGTGTAAAAATTTACCCGTTTTTTCATTGTATGAGGTTTCTTCCAATGGGTATTTTTTTTACCCATTGCATGATTGAGAAATCCCCCATTTTATGACAGACGGGTAAGCTATTTGAAAATGGGTGTTTTTTACCCATTAATGGGTTTTCGCAAACAACCGTGCGTTTGAAGTCGAACCGCAAGTCATTGGAGACCATAAGAATCCTTGGAATTAACACGTCTTTACCTTTTCCCATCAGAATCTTTGCTTCGATTACGTTGCTCATCAGTTTCTTCACTGCTAGCCTAATGCAATTACAAAGCCATGGTTCATTGATGTTGCGTATCAGGATTATTACCAAACCGACTATTAACTGAAGATTATGCGGTGGCAAATCAGGCAATTCTTGAGAATTCAACAACTGAGCTGGATAATTAACCACTTCGTCTTTATCCACCGACTTGTATGAAACAACCTCTTCTGGAATGGCATTTTGAGTTTCTCCATTAAGATCGTTGTCGTTTTTGTTTTTTTGGAGCCAATATAGGACGTCCACTGAGCCAAACGTGGTTCTTGTAGTTCTGTTTTATGCTTGGCAAAACTTTTTGGATGAGTTCATTTTTTGACACGGTGAAAAAACAGAAGCCTTCGGGCACTTTATCATTCTGGTCGAAATATCTACTGCGATTCTCCCATTTCCAATATCTAACAATTACTTCGAAAGCTTATCTGCAGTTTAGTCTTTTTTTTTTAACTAAACAGGCATGTTCAGAATAAGTTTGAGTGACTTTATGTGTCGCCACAAATAAGAAGACTTAAAACACGCGTTAATTTCGTCGGCAGCCGTTGATCTTTTGATGACAGGGACTGTCTGGCGAAAATCACCGGCCAGTAATATCAAGGCACCTCCAAAAAGGTTCTGATCTCCACGCAGATCTTCCATTGTTCTGTTCAATGCTTTCAATGACTGTTATGCGCCATTGTGCAGTCATACAAAATTATTATTTTACATTGCTGTCAAACTTTCGCCTTCCCACTCGTCTTGGAAATGTTGCACGTTGGATTTTCGTTGATGCAGCTCAATGGGAGCTTGTGGAGAAATTTAATGAATTTCCGTTACAAAAAGCGTTGTTGATTTTTTAACGTAGGACTACGTTTCTCTTTTCTATACCAGGTGGCATTCCAAAATTTTATAAAATGCGAGCGTCACGCAAAAGTGAAAGGTTTTTGAACGCTTCTACCACTCGGTCAACTTAACAGAATGACTTCATTCATACGCCATTTGATCAGAAAAAATCAGAAGAAATTTGAAAGAAGTTCCATTAGTATAAGTAGTTAAATTTTTCAATTCAAAATGACCTACTTTTGCTCCAATACAAATTTTCATATCAACAGGTTGAACAATTTGTTTTCCCTAGCACGGTCGTAGAAAACGGGTAGCAAATGTCTTCTTCTGCTTTGTTAGCGGTGGCTGATTTTTCAATTGTGGCCCGTCTCCTAATATTAAATTTGCTTCATTCTGCATTTTCGTGACTCCCTTCTTTCTTGGCTAAGCTATCGACGCTAGTATATAGGGATTTTTGATTCAATGTTACAATATTTGGCAAAACAAAATAGAAGAAAACAGTCATAAATCGATTCAATCTCACCTTAAGAACAGAACGTGCCAACAACGTGGCAACGATTCCCGAAGATGCTAGTGGCAATGCAATCTGACCATGTGATCGATTTGTTGCCAATGTAATCAGAAATGTTTTTTTTTTTTTTCATTCTTCCAGGAGCATCAATAAAATATATTCATTGATAACTGTTATAATTGAGTTGTGAACATTTTGTTGTTGCATCCAATTCATCACGGTTGTATTTTTGTTCACACTGCATCTCTTGATTGAATGCGGTGTGCATCGAGCGATCGGGCGAAACCATGCCTAATTATGCCAGTTGTTTAAATTGTCATCATGAGACACAACTCCTCGAGCAACACCAATTGCGCATTTCCTCCGTGATCATAATTTCCGGATTTAAAATTGAGTGACGCATTCGTTTTAAAATATCATCTGCCAAATCGTCCTTGAATTTCTCTAATAAGCTGATTGGGTTCGATGGTAAACATGTTGATATAACGATTGCAAATAAAGTTCGTGTTTGATGGGAATGAGATGAAAATACTGCATCAAAAAGCGTATATTCCCAGTGTAAATCATTTTACCAGCAATTGCAACTTGTGACATGCTTCATAATATGCCCCAAACTCTTCACATTGCACTGTTTTCAAAGCTTCGAAGGATACCGGTCCACGAACTGTGGAAAACACATTCGGATGATCTTCAACTGATTTACCTTGTTTGCGATGTTGGAATGTTTTCGAAGATTGATTCCATGTAAAATATCTTGGCATTTCATCATACACCAACGTTCTTGCAAAGTCGGGATCTTGGCACATAGTGAAAAAACTTGTCAATGTTGAATCCTAGAGTGTATGAGCTGTTTAGTGGAATACCTGTAACTAGAAATCAGACGAAAAATTAGTATTTTCCATTTAATTCCAACTACCTTTGCTTATCTCGACAGATACGCGTATTCCGTCTACAATGTGCAGACTTCTTCAGTGTCTCGTACTAATAACTCGACTCCAGACTCAAACGTTAATTTCTCAAAACTGCCAGAACCCCCACGGAATGTAGCATCAAGTTAGGGAAATGTTATTTCTTGTGTTAGTGGCTCTAGTTTGCATGAAAGGGCCAAGGGTTTTAATAATTTAACGTTTGAAATTTACTTCCCCTCTTGGTTTACAAAATCAGATACGTCTGTTTGGAAAAGTACTCAAGAATTCGTCAACCAGTGATTCAACTAGACAAAATGGATGTTGTTGACATTTATCGTCCGAACATTGCGCATACTACGATTGGCGATTTCGAATGCTTTCATTTTAATGATGTTCTCGCTCTAAAATGATTTTCTCTATTCCAGCCTGTTTCTGTAGATTTTCTCAATTTTTCTTACGTGTAAACCCATCACGACTCAGAACGAACAAAATGATGAAATAATCTTGTCAATCTGTTATCGAGTTATGCGGTCACGAACGAACAGCAATTCATTTTTATTTATAGAGTGAAAGCATTCAGTGTATCAAGAATTTTTGTTTTCTTCAATTTTTAAGAATTATTTTTAAGTTTACCGAGCCTTTCAGCTGTTTGAAATTTTACCGAACAGATTGGGTGTGCAAGGTGCCGGTGATCAAAATTGACGCTACAACTTCACAATGCCAGATTGAGTTCAGGAAGTCTGACTAACCTCCGTTGACATGCGGGCTCAATCAAAAAGAAATCTTGCAGCTCGTCAACACACCGATGGTAGTACCCGGATTAGCCATGGTATGAACAATCCGTTGAACGATGCGTAAAACAAGTTACAAGCAGTGTCGACATTATATTTATACGAAAAGCGTGGCGCTCATGTGAAAGTGCAACAAATAGGACGGAGGTTAATGTGTAAATATCAGTCGAAAATATTTATAACTGATTCCAAAGATTTCTCAAAATGTCCGAATCATAAAGATAGAACATAAAATGTTAATAATCGGCTAAAACGTACAATGATACTTAGCAAGAATTGATGTGAGTTTGTATTTTATTACAGAAGAAAAAACCTGGGCAATATGTCAGCCCTTAGACCCCTTTAAATCATTTATTAGGATAAATCGTTATGATGATGAAGAAGGAAATATTCTTTCACACCATCAGGCCCCAAGAATGGACAGTAAATCGTTGCCTAATTGTAAGAGCCCGAACAAACAAACAAACCTAAATATTAATTCTTCTTTCGATAGCGCTTGTACTTTTAAACAACTTTTCCTGAATAATTTTTTTTCCATATGATCAAAATCTTGAAATACAGTATGTACCTCAAGATTTTGAGCGTCTTGACAAACTTACGAACAGCTTGTTTATTCTCTTGCGCAAACGAGTAAAACTTTTCACGAAAAAGAAACCGCAATCTTGGATTCCAAATTTTTTTTGACAGTATTTCTCAGACATTAGAAGAAAAATTAGTATCTTCTTTATACGCGTATCTGTCGAAGATAAGCAAAGGTAGTTGGAATTAAATGGAAGATACTAATTTTTCTTCTAATTTCTAGTTACAGGTATTCCACTAAACAGCTCAAACCCTCTAGAATTCAGTATTTCCCACTTTTTCTGATACCAGAAGGCCTTGGATTGCAAAATGGCATCGAATATTGATATACATCATATATATGCCTTTCCCGGTCAACAAATGTCCATATTGCAAGTTATTTGACATTATTAAACAGAAGCCGCCATCTTGGATTTCACAATTGCGTCATACATCGATTTTCATCCTGTATATGCCATTCCTAATTAAAAAATATACATATTGCAGGGTATTTGATATTATTTCCCATTGTTTTTTTTTTTCAAAACAGTTTGACAGTTTCACCTTGTATTCCAAAATGGCGTCATTCATCGATTTTTAGACTTTATACGCCATATCAGACCCAAAATTATGAGTATTTCAGGGCAGTATTTGACAGTATTTTCCAGTGTTTCTGCAACACAATCCACCATTTTGGATTCCAAAATTGTGTCCAACATCGATGAACAATCTTGGACTTCAAACTGGATTTGGATATCGATCCATTAAGTCGACCTATGCGTTCCAAATATGTTCATATTACAGGGTATTTGACAGTATTTCCAATGAATCCCGGTGAGTGTGGAATACCAAGAACTAGAAAATGAGAAAAGAGATTAGTAGGTTCCATTTAATTCTAACTACCTTCATTGCTTATGCTGAAGAAGTCTGCACATTGTAGACGTGATACGCGTATCTGTCAAGATAGGCAATAAAAGTAGTTGGAATTTAATGGAAATTACTAATCTTTCTTCTCATTTTCTAGTTGGTATTTCCCTTATTTCCGGTATCAGAATCTGCCATCTTGAATTCTAAAATGGTATCAGACATAGATTCTAGACTTGATACGCCGTTTCCAATCCAAAAATATCCATACTGCCGGCTGTAGGCTTTTTGACAGTGTTTCCCACTCCTTACAGAACTGAAGCCGTCCTCTTGGAGTCCAAAATTGCGTCAGATATAGATCTGTTATTCGCCATTTCCGATTTAAAAATATCAATTTCTTAGGGTTTTCCTAGTTTTTCTTAAACCAGAAACCGCCATATTGGATTCCTAAATGGAGTCAGACATCGATTTTCATACACATACATATATTGCTTCGAATTTTTTTGTATGCGTTACCTTTCCACGCAATGGTCAAAATACGGTTTTTAAAATGTTGAGTATTTACTCCAAAAATTGTGATTTGTTTTGAAAAACTGCCTACTTTTGACCCAAAACGTAAAATGTTATTTGAATAAGGTTGATAAGTTGATCCGTACTGGAGTTACCGCCGAAAACAACCCGTGTAAAAATAAAACCGTGCAAAAAAAACCTTAGTGTATACACAGCCTCATGGAGTAGCACGTCTGATTCCCTTTAAGTGGCTATAGAACAATTAATTGCAAGAGATGTTTGTATTTCGAATTTATAAGGATGAATTTCTTTTCGAAATCCATTTCGTTTTATAGCAATAAAAACATCCCTCATCACACCGATGGATCACCACTCTGATCCTATCAACATGAAGACGACATCGAGACTGAAAACCGCAAAGCCTCACTGTTCAACAAATGCAGCTAAATGTCAGGACAGACACGTTGCATCACTAACGACTGAAATAATCCTCGTCCACCAACGCTCGCAAATTTTCTCATTCGCATGTCCTTTCTCCCATTTAACAGCACCCCACCATTATTCAAAGTTCAAAAGATTGAAAGCTATTGAACCAATCGACAAACAAAGCGATCCAGCATCATCAATCTGTCAGAGGATTTGCCTCGGCTTGCTGTGTTTCTGCTCACCAAGAGGCCTACTAAATACACAAGCAACAAACCGTTTGAAAACTTCATCGGCACATGAAGTCATTATCGCACAGTGAATGAAGCTTGATTTAAAAAAAAAAAAAAACAGCATTTAAAACGACTCACCGCCCACTAGTATTAAATTAAATTAATGGAGACGCATGGCTTTCTACGCGATGACTGTTCCATTAAATCTATATAAATTTGACACCAATGTGCTCAGGTTGCACGGTGCCGTTGAATCTACCTATTTTCAGCTGCCGAATGCATCTGTTGACGACCAACTGGCAACGCGCTCTCACTGGCACATTGGCTGGGATTTGCTACGGGTGGACGCCCTTAATCTACACATTGGCTGCGTTTTCACAGTGGCAAGATTCGATCGCACTGCATGCAAAACCAATCCATCCATCGAACGGACTTCCAATGACAACACGAAGCAGCGGAAAATCGGAAAACAAAACGGCCTACTGCGGTCATAGGGGGGGAAACTCCCAGGCTGCTGCTGTGGTGCTGATTGATGCAAATGAATAGGTGGACTGATGTGCGATGCTGTTTTCGAATGCGGTGGCCATGACTACCTACCATAGACAGTAGATACGGGAGGCATGCTGAACGAATCAGAATGCTGATGGGAGTCACTGTAGTCAACAGGTGATATTTTTAAATCAAATATTCACAGAAGTGCGTGTTTGGCCCTGCTGGACTAGAAAAGGCTTTCAACGGGTCGTCGAAGCCCGATGATTTATAGCGTGGGAGAATGCAGCTCGGAAGAATTTGAATGGGCTCGACTGTATTTGAGTCGAGATGAAAATATTTTAAGGCTTCCCAATCCATCCGATCCGTGCTGTATTCCACTGTGCAATGTCGAACGCACAGTACGCACCATGTTGCTTCAGATTCCCAATCATCCCTCTCTCGCGAACAAAGAACGATGCGACGACGGGAGGCAATGTTTGCCAATGCGATTTAGAATGTCTTCCCCCTTTCCACTCCAATAATGCCTTCGGAGCCTTCGGACGGATCAAATCAGTACGACAATACCACCGAGGACTTCGTCATCGTCAACGTAGTAGGCCTAGATTAGCTAAACGGTTTTCAAAATCCTCCACTCCTCTGTACATCATGCATCGCAGATCAGTAGGCCATATGGTGTGTACTTTTGCGTGGTTAAGCCTACTCTTCTGTTTCACTTGTCCGGCCGTTTCATTTCCGGAGCGAGCTTTCAACAAAGATGTAATAAGCGGATTACGGTCTCGGAATACGAATGCGATCCCATGTGTCTGCTGGGTAGAGGCTTTGATTGCGATCGATAAACGATTTCAACTTCTATTCATGTGCTCGAAATCCGACCCTCAAGAAGGATGGGAAGAAACTGAACCGTTTTATTGCACTTTTCGCTGTTCGGTTTCGGATAAGATCAACAACAATCAGCCATAAAAGAGCGACGTCACGAACAATCGGAATGGGATCTGGGGTGGCGCGAAAAAGTGCTGACAGAGTTGTAAAGCGGATGAAGTTTCTTAGTGCCACTGCCACGGCACCAACCAGATTGTTGGAGGTGTGATATGCTTTATGTGATACTAGAAGCATGGAGAAGAAGAAAAAATGGCTCCATGCAGGGTTGTCTTGCAATTCTTATTTCCCGGAAGCTCGGAGGCGATGATGGGTCGTGAAAACGTCGCTCTGTACTTATGCTGACTCCCGGAGGAGTCGAGTGTACGATAAAGAATGAAGATGACTACGACGACGGCGATGACGACGATGAAGAAGAAAAGGTGTAAATAAATAAACACGCCATCACGACAGTTGCCAAGAGGACGACGTGCGATTGGCACAGGGCACCGTCAAGATAAATGGACCCAGGAGAATGCTGAGGTTTGCCATTTTTGCGCGAATCCCCCGAGGGGCAGGGATTGATGATTGTTTAGAGCCGGGGGAGGAGTGGATGAGATTTGTGTAAATCAAAAACGATCATTAAAGTATAGTCAATCGTCAAAATTGGTGCCTATTGGTGGAAACATTGACGCAAGATCCAATAAGTTTGTTGATGGAAGTCATTTTTTTCCTCATTATTCCGTTTTGTTCTTTCATTGCTGCTTTTTTCTCAGTGTTAAGAAAATAGAACTGGGTTCCACAACTGAAAAGCAACCCCGTGATAATGGCTCCTTGGAAACCCAATTGATTAAAAAACTTTCAAGTGAGATTTGCAAACTAAGAATCTTGAAAAATCCTGATAAAAGCTGATTAATTCTGATATTTTTGGATGATTTCAGTAAAAAGAGAAGGCAGACATCCGATAAAAAATATTGAAAGAAAAATAACCAATCTTTCAATTTTCATCAAGTCTTATTAAGGCCTGTAAAAATCAAGTAGATTCTGAACAACATATTTTTGATCCTAGAGGGTTTTGAGCTGTTCAGTGGAATACCTGTAACTAGAAATTAGAAGAAGTTTATCTCAATTAGCTACTACAGACAAGCATACTGACTTTATGTCCGTACTAATAACTCGACTGGTCGAGTCGAGATTAGTACGAGACACTGAAGAAGTCTGCACATTGTAGACGAAATACGCGTATCTGTCGAAGATAAGCAAAGGTAGTTGAATTAAATGGAAGATACTAATTCTTCTTCTAATTTCTAGTTATAGTTTTGATGAAAAAAAATTACAAAGTATACAAAATACATTTTGTCTACAATTTCCATTAAATAAAATAATTGTTTAAGTTAGTAAATCACTTTTTTCTCCTTCTTCTTCATTTCAGAAATCAAAAAGTAACTCAACGTACAGAAAGGTAAGCACCCACAAAGCAGTAATCAAATTTATATCCCAAACATATCCCGAGCAATCAAATTTATATCCCAAAAATAACCATCTGCTAAAAATCACCTGCCAAAATATATGACCGCACAATGCGGTACAAATTGATTACCTTTCCAGTTATTCTCACCAGCAATGTTCTTCGACCGAAGCGATAAATCCATTCGGCTGCCATCTGTACCTCTGTTTTTATACCTCGCAAAATATGGTAAAAACCTGCGAAGTAACGATCTATGATGATGTTCGTTTTTTTTCATCCTAATCGGCAATGATCTCACAAAGGATGGTTACTTTGAGGCATATTATTTTTGATCAGCTCCAGAGCAATGTCGAATAAAATCATGTTTGGCAACTAATGTATTTATTATCAATTGATAAGCACGGTATTTTTAAATTTACCTAATCAACTGATTAAATGCTATGCTTTTTTGTCATTCTACGCTTCTACAGTGCAAGTTGTCAAACAGCTCTTCTTCAGGTACACAGTTCAGATTATATTGTTTTTTTTTGCAATCTCTTCATGCACATAAACATAGCATGCAAATAACTTCAAACTCACATGAAGTTTAATCTTTGAAAGACCACATGTTGTAATATTTGCTCGGTTGAATTTTACATGACCTACTTTAGATGATGATCGAATAACTTGTTTATCTAAACATGTAAGCCAGCGTGGCAGGGATTGTCGAAAAACACAGAGTAATGCAAAAATAGGCAAGTGCTTCACCCTATTTCTTCAACTGTGCGTCTCCCGTTTCTGCAGAAGAGCGCACAAAACGAAAGTGCGAGAGATTTTCTGCAGCAGGACGAGAGACAGACAGCCACACTACGCACTGGGACTCTTTCCAAGCCACAGTTAGTAAATGCATGGTGCTCTACTCAGTGCTTTACTCTGGTGCTTGGCACATGCTTTGGCAAACGGTAGCAGTTTTGGAAAAGTGTTGATGCTGGTAAATAGCAAAAGGCATTGTATGGGTTCATAGAGGGAAAATTTTTATTAAAATCCTTATTCACATACCAGTCCGGCCCATGACGCCGTGTCTGTTTTTTGCACTTGTGTTTGCACAGAGACGACAAGGAGAGTGCAATCGTTAGCACCCAAAGAGACGAGAGCAAATTCAAAATGAGATGTGCGGCTTTGAGCGCACGGCACAACAAGGGTGCACGGAGTACAGACTGCACGTTCACGTCTCTTTGAAATTTAATGTGTTGTCTCGTCAGCAGCGCGAGCTGCATTCAAAGAGATTTGAGTCGCACCTTATCCCTGGCCATGGGCGTCAAGTGACGTGTGGGAATCGTGAATAATGAACAATATCATTTTCAAAATTATACGACATTCATTTCTTTAAAAAACTAAAACATCTAGGCTGTGGCTGCGGTTCGTACTTTCAACATGATAAATGGTTTATCACATGCGATCCGAAAAACTAGTAAGTTTCATTCAACATGATTTAACATTCATATTATGAGAAGATTCAGCTGGCTGCGATGGGCAAATTCGGTTAAGTAAATAATCCCCTCATTTAATAACAAGCCAAAGGAAGAGTAAACAACGAAATTGTTTGCAATCTTCATGCGCCAAACAACAATTTTTGCAAACTTTCCAACAACATACTAGATTCAGGCGTTATTTGGCTTCAATTTACATGAAATATTACATTATTTTCTGTCAAATCTAGCAATTCCTTTATGGGGATTTTTTTATTTAAAAATCAGGGTTGCCAGTTTTCCAGACAAACGCCAATTGTAGTTTTCTCGAGTATCCCAAATATCGCTTACTTTGAAAATTCAAAATTCAAGAACGATTCATCGTAGAACTATTTTGTTTTCCATACTGTAATGATTTTTTTTCAAATATTTGGAAAAAAAAATTTAAAAAAAATCCTACATTTTTTACACTGCAGGATTTTTTTTCTTGAAAAGCCAGAAAACTCGTTTTATTAGTCATGAAACATTTTGAAAAAAATATTTTCTTGTTTCTTAATTCATAAGCTTATATTGATGAAGTTGACGCGATGGGCTTTTTTTGAGTAATGCTTGAAAAACTATGTGCCTGTCACTCGTTTTCATGTGAAACAAATTTCATAACTCAGAAAATGTATATTCCGGCGTTTCCAAGCTATTTTTCTTCACTGTAGGCAATTTTCAAGGTATTTTTTTTTAATTATATTTTTTTCCAATTTTTTGAGACAATTTCATTAAACTTTGTAAAAAAAAACAATTGTTCTACGATGAATCGTTCATAAATTATGAATATTCAAAGTTCAATTGGCAACCCCAAATTTTTCAATATTTTTTTTGTTCATATATCCATGAGCCTTACGTGTGGGAAAACATTCCTAAAAATCTGAGACACTTCCCAATCTGTGATAATAAAAACAAATCTCCTTATGTGCATTAGATAACGCAGAAAATTCAATGTTTCTAAGGTAACGTTTGTATTAAAAACAAATAGACTTTTTTCGGATAGTGATAAAAAAGAAGCTAAGACAGATAATTGCTTTTGTTAAATTTCCCATGCCACGTAATTATTTAAGCTTACTTGCAAAAAAATTCTACTCCCCAGCGAGCGGCCTTGCGGCATTTAACCGGAACATTCTCCATGGCGGACGAAAACATGCGTGCGTTCTTTCTTCGTTTTATTTATCAATTCCTCCTCAGTTTGCGAAAAAATTGTTGGAGAAGATCTTACGCTCCAGGTTAGCCCAGAATTTCTCGATGGGACACAGCTGAGGGACGTTCGCCGACATGGGTACCATCGATATTCAGCCGCTGCCGCTGCGTCATTGCCTGTAGCTTCGAAACCAGTGGACGCGACTTCCACTTCCTGACATGTATGTTCATGTTCACCATCAAGCGCACGCAGCGATGTAGCCACTTTTCCCTCGGTCTTCCTCTTCAGTATCCTTTGGAGCTTCTTGCCGCTCAGGGTCGTCGGCCGTCCGGCACCGAGCTTCCTTTCGACTTGTCTAATAGTGCCAAGATGTTTTAGATGCTGGAACGGGCGTATCCGGCGTCCACAAAGTGCCACACGATCTCCGTTTTCGACGCGGTGAGGCGCCGTTCTTTGAACGCACACACTTCTGAACGGAGTTGCTTCACTGTTTTTGCCATCACGGTTAGAGTTCGAGTGATAGAGCTGTCAAATTTGTCTGCTGACTCATGGGTTACTATGATTGATGTTGCATGGGTAGTTTTGTCAGTGCAGGTGAAGGTAAACCCATGAAAATCTGGCAACTTTTGTCCATTTTTTTAAATGCAAATGTTACTGTCAATGCGTCTGTTATGTTAATATTGAACACATATTATTCCATATTGTGATCAAACGAACAGAATTTCTACAACATGTGTTGGTGATAATCTTATTTCCTGCCTTTTGATAGTTTAGGCTCAGCGAGATTCTAGCGTTACTACTGAAGTCGGATTTTGATTCGCTTCCCTTAATTTGTTTGTCAAAATCGTCCTACAGCTAGGGGCAAGACACTGAGCAATCCTGAGTTACTCTGAGCAATTATGAGCATCTCATATTCACTGGATTCATATTGTGCTATTCAACATTCCTACCCTTTGTAACGCTTGGTTTTGACAGTGAAATTGCATAATCAAAACAAGAAAGTTCTTTCGTGAATGGTTACCGTATCAACGTTGTGGTAATCCTCACCCGCTAGTCATCATAATAATATGTCATTGATAATAACTTTTGTAGATTGTGTTGTTTTTAGCTTGATTGGAACTTGTGTCGGTCCCCCAGCCCAAGTACAGCTCATTGCCAGCCCCCATCTTCTATTCACTTGCATGAAAATGAATTTGTCGCGCCATCATCAGCCCACCCCCTCTAAGTATGCAACTTACAATGATCCTACAGAACTTTCGCTTCTGGACTCAGTGTCCGCATACCGACGCATTCTTCATCAAAACGACTCTATCCTGTTCCCTCAAATCGAATATGCGTCACTGCATCAGCAATGCTTCTCGCAGTCGAAGCCAATATCGACTTGGTAAGGTCGATCAATCCGTACAATAGGAATATGTGGAATTTAATGACTGCCGAACGGAACACCTCCAGAAAGAAACCAAGCCGGATCGATCAATCGCAAAACTAGAGTTTTCACTGAGAACCGGCTTGTTCTCTTTTTGGAAGTGATTCCATCTGTTTTTCGTCTTCCTGCGAGAAAAAAAAATGAAACAATATTAAAAAATCTACTTCGGGGCCCAATTCCTCTTCCAAATACTGCGACCTATCATGCCTGATATGAGAGCTTCTTACGAAACGATAATAAATAATTTTCCCAAACAGTAAACATACTGCTGTTATTGGTTGCCAAGGTTACCACCGTCACCACCGTCTTATACAAGCCAGTGCTGCCAGAATACTTTAGATCGAGTAATAAATTATACAAGTTGATGAAAGCTGATGCATTCTGAGCAAACGTGAGTTTTATGATCAAATATGAGTGAAGTTGTTGTTTTCGTTTTTGCACACATTTTTTGGCATTCCCACCACTCTAAATCTTGGAGGGACAAGAAAATCATAGAATTAGCAAATTTGATGAATCCTGAGTAATTTTGAAGAAAAAAGTTAATCACGAGAAATCCGTCTTGCCCCTTGTCCTACAGTGACGATAAACAAGCAATTGAACGCTCCTTTTTAACATCTTCGCGCTCTACTATATTCGCGGTGTTAGACATTTGTTTCGTTGTCGACTCATACGCGAATTTCAAGGCATTTTCATCCTAAAAGGCTTGTTGTTTTTAACCGTGAATCAAAAAAAAACTGCTTGTGCAATAAGCTAATTTATTTCTCTTCCTCTAAATCGTTTTTGAAGCCCTTGTACCAGTTCATTCTTCAAAGCAATGGTAGAATCTTAGAGACTTGCATCCGAAAGCAACGCCATTTTTCAGCATAATGTGGTACAATATACATGTTTTGAAAATCGAAACGTATGTCTCTGCGGAAATCTTTGCAGTAATATCATAGAGGATTCGCAACACGGTGCTCAATTATTGGCCAATTATCAGCACAAAATCTAGTATTTTGAATCCAGCAACACCAAAGTCCATCCTACGGCTCTTTTTACCCTTCTTACATCAATAGAAGGGTATTAAGATCGCTTGAAAACTCGACTTTTTATCCGAGGCCCACAGGGCTGAGTGTCATATACCATCTCGACTCAGCTCGACGAACTGAGCACATGTCTGTGTGTATGTATGTGTGTGTGTGTGTGTGTGTGTGTGTGTGTGTGTGTGTGTGTGTGTGTGTGTGTGTGTGTGTATGTGTGTGTGTGCGTTACAAATAATGTCACATCGGTTTCTCAGCCATCTGTGAACCGATTTCAGTTCTGTTGACGGCAAATGGAAGCTACAACATTCTCATAGAACGCTATTGATTTTTTTTTCATTCGGACATTTCGTTACGAAGATATGAACGAAACAGTACTTGAAGGCCTATTATAATAGTAATCAAACAGTTTAGTCTCCGATTACATACTGAGCTATTTGTGTACCGATTTAGTTTTGTTGGTGCCAAATCAAAGCTATGATATCTCCAAATAACTGGTCAAAATTTCATTATGATTGGATAATCCTTCATGGAGATATGACCAAAACAATACCTGAGAGCACATAATTGTGAGATGACAATATACTCGTTGCAGTGCAAAACCGAACAAGACCAATCACACCAATCGATGCCGCTTGCATTCTATTGTGTCGCATCTGGAGCGTTGTATAGCACATACAGCGGACTAGCCACACTATGTGACTGTATAGAATTAGAGCAGCATCGATTGGCTCGAGTGGTCTGGTTTTGAACTGCAACGAGTATATTCGAAAATTACACAAAGTCTCCATTTACTATTTTCAACGAATATGTACTTATTAAGCATCTTGAATCCATATCGATAATCATAATTGACACTTAGGATTGTCTAATAATGCATTCTATGGACTAATTGTATGAAATTTCTAATATTCATGTAATTTCCCCTTCTATATAAATAACATAAACAGGTCATTAAAGGTTAATAATGGTAATATTTTAATCACATCGATGAACAATCCGTCCAGGATTGACAAATAGTTCATTCTAAAAACTGAATGTATGACATATCGAATATTCTTGGATCTTCCTGGAATTTCTGATGAAAATATGTATCCAGTACAATATTGGCCACATTTGAGTTCGTAATTCTGATGAAATGTAAGAAGGGTTCAGTCTCACCATCGGTGGATTAATGCGGGTTTTAACTTCATCTCTGGTTTACAGAGTGATTTCTGCATATCGATTAACTTTGCCTTCGCAAAGTTGCTCCTTTTAAAATATTGTACAGCCTGTATAACCTTGTCGACAGTGACTTTAATGGTTTTATCAATCGCATTTTGCAAAACCAGATTCAACGAATGAGAAAAACATGAAATAAGTATGCTCTATTTCAAGAACAGATGCTGCACATTTCATATTAAATGCATTGTCTGTTACAAGAGCCCCTTGGCATCAACATTAAATGCCTTCAAAACATCAGTAATCCAGGTAACCATATTTTCTCCATTGTGTCGACCGAAGAAATCAGCATCAATTTTTCTCAGTATTGTGTCATTTTTGACTTACTTTGACCAAAACTGGAATCACTTATAGGTATATGAGTTATTTAAACTGGGATTGACAAGACGACATATAAGAGACATTGATTGAAATCAGATGGATGTTTTAGATATGCCGACTTGTCAACCCCAGTTATATTTACTCACATACAGCCATTCCACAGAATACCAGATTTGTACAAATACAACTCAAGGTTTTTTAATACACTCAGTAGCAAAAAAGCCGAGCAAAATTTTGCTTCCAAAAACCACGTTGTTCAACTTTCTGTTACTTGGTCAACTATCAATATTTTTGAATGAAAACTACACAATTTAATAACCAGTGTATAGACCTTATGTGACCAAAATTTCATGTTGATAAAACTTATGAATTTGGAGTTATCATAACATATGTGAAAAAAGTCATTTTTGGACAAAGCAATTTCAAAAATCCGTAGTTCTGTGAAAAATTTAAGTAGCATATTGAAAATTTCTCCATAGCTTACAAAAATACAGAACATAATGTGGACAAAATTTGAACTATTTCCATCAAGTGGTTCGGACTACAGCTGGCGTCCAAGTTGACGCACCAACTTGAGCATTTCCCTTTTTTACCCGATACTCACCTTGCTGAAATATCGGTGCAAAAAAAAGCCGAGGTGAATTTAATTTATAATACTGTTTAACACTGTATACGTAATTTTCACAAACCAATTCATACTGAATGCCATATTTTCAAAGTTCTTCGTGGCTTACACTAGTTATTTGGGATATCTCTCGCGTAACAGATCATGTGTATTAATAGGATGAATTCACCTCGGCTTTTTTTTTGCACCGATATTTCAGCAAGGTCAGTATCGGGTGAAAAAGGAAAATGCTCAAGTTGATGCGTGAACTTTGACGCTAGCTGTAGTCCGAACCACTTAATGGAAATAGTTCAAATTTTGTCCACATTATTTTCTGTATTTTTGTAAGCTATGGAGAAATTTTCAATATGCTACTTAAATTTTTCACAGAACTACGGATTTTTGAAATTGCTTTGTCCAAAAATGACTTTTTTCACATATGTTATGATAACTCCAAATTCATAAGTTTTATCAACATGAAATTTTAGTCACATACGTTCTATACATTGGTTAGTGAGTGGTCAAATTTTCATTTTAAAATATTGATAATTGACAAAGTTACAGAAGGTTGAACATGAAGGTTTTTGCAAACAAAATTTTGCTCGGCTTTTTTTTTGCTACTGAGTGTAACATTGCAATTTTTCAACATCATATTTTTACTTTAAAACACGTTTAATTGTCTTGCATTTTGTAACATTTGGTATCGGCCCAGTGATTCGAAAGATATGATCTCTTGAAAAAAGTTTTTTTTTCTTGATTATCGAGATTTTCAGCCTGGCTGAGTACCATCTCCCGTCGTAGTCTACTCAAACACCGCTTTTGGGCATTTTCGTAACTTCTCCGGGGGGTGAGATTTGAACTCGTGACTTTGGCGTGAGAGGTATGGATGTTAACCAATACGCCGGGGTCGCCCCCTGAAAAAAGTCATTTTGAGGGGGAAAAACGATTTTCGAAACCACCCTACATACGGAAATGGTCACTTAAATGAAAAAAATAAAGAAAAAATACGTGTCTAATCTTTTGCGATAAGGAAAAATAAAACTAATTTTTACGAGACCCACTTTTTATGGAATGACTCAAAACTGAGTAGAATGTGTGGCCGTGTGGATTTATACTTCGTGTAGCTAGGCAAGTATCCTACATGGAAGCCCTGGACCCCCCCCTAGTTCAGCTGTGTCCACTACCAGTTTCAATAAAGTTCTATTTGCTAGTTCCAGTCGTCAAAGTCATCCCGGCCATGGGTCTAGTGATGGGGACAGGGCTCTCCAAGCTGCCATCTATGGCAAGTATCCTACATCTAATAACGTTGCTCGGGCTGATGTTGCCTCATATTTCAGATCGCTGCCTGTCGAATCCTCTGCCCCCTCATTGGCAGCCCTTCTGTACTACCAGAACGTAAAATACACAAACAGCTCGCTCGCCGAGTGTCAGTTGGCATGCAGTGACGCATGCTACGATGTTAACGTCTTCATGGAAATATGTCTACGCGTTGATTGCAACATAGAAAACTATTGATTTTCAACATGCACCTATGGAAAACAACGGAAATATAAGGTGATGTCTTATAATTTCGTTTTCCCGAGTAAATCTAATAAATGACCAGATATAAGAAGGATTCACCTTCACATAAAGCTTGATTCGCTCGGGAACCTTGGAGCTGTTCAGAGCGGCAATGTGTCAGTACTGAATTGGCAGCTGGCGGTAAAAAGTACCCTAGAAGGTGCTCTGCAAACATAGGCCAGGTAGCTGATGACTCTATAGTGTTTGGCTTGGCAACCGTTGCTAGGCAGCCATTGGTTATGCAGTCGGTTAACCAAAGCCGGTGGTGAACTTGTAGTCAGCCGGTTGACGCAACCACGAAATGCTAGTAATTGGCAGATAATTGATTTCAATAACCTGCTAACAACTATTGCTGAATCCTAGAGAGTTTGAGCTGTTTAGTGTAATACCTGTAACTAGAAATGAGAAGAAAAAAATAGTATTTTCCATTTAATTACAGATACGCGTATTTCGTCTACAATATGCGGACTTCTTCAGTGTCTCGTACTAATAACTCGACTCGTTATTAGGCGAGTTATTAATACGAGACACTGAAAAAGTCTGCACATTGTAGAGGAAATACGCGTATCTGTCAAAATAAGCAAAGGTAGTTGGAATTAAATGGAAAATACTATTTTTTCTTCTAATTTCTAGTAACTATTGCTGGCTAATGATAATCGCACAATATTAAATCTGTAAATAGTAAAGATCTGAATGGGTGGTACTACTAGTCCTAAGAGAATCGATCAGACATAGACCATTTAAAATCCATCCTTTTGAGGACGACCAATTTAATTTTCTCAGCTAAAAAAGCTTGTTTGATTGAAATATATTTAACATACCGGTCCAAATTCTCGTCGATTGGAAGCTTAAACAAGTTTCAGCTTTCCTTTTGCCGCATACCTTAAATCAAGGTTGCGGCTTATCATTTTTGACTTATCCATATTCATTTGCCGATAGCTCTTCTCAGAAGCTCAATTTCAAATTATAATGTATGATGAACTTATGGTGCTTGAGTAGACCTACAACTTGGTCTAACAATACATAGCTCTATCTCTTATATCTGAGGAATAAGAGCGTATATTCGCAATGATCTTCGCGATGATATTCGCGGTGAAGATCACGCGATTATCATCGTGAAGATCACTGTAGAATATACGCTCATGTCGAAGATATGGAGTTAGAGCAATGTACTGTTAGACAAAGTTGTAGGTCTACTCATGCACTATAAGTTCATCATACATCATATTATCAAATCGACCTCTCTGAAAGAATATTGGCAAATGAATATGCCTGAGTCAAGCACGATAAGCCGCAACCCTGCCTTAAATCTTGTGTACAGTTTCAAACAAGGCTTGGAAAATTAATCGGACACTATATTACTCCGAAGTGCAAATATAATGCCAGCTTATGCCAAGAGCAGCATTCCGAATAGGATTTTTTACGTCACGAAATATTGAAACAAATGAGTATAACATTCATTACACATTGCTACGTAGTCCTACGTCACCTTTGCGACTTACTAGCTGGATGAAAATCCACAGCTTGCTACGGTTGCTAGGTTGTATTGCGGCTCATTCTGTTCTGTCACTTATCAACAGTTATTATGTAGAAGGAGATTTTCGCTCATCACCATGAGGCACCAAGAGTAAGAGTAGACAGTAATGTTTTTGCAAGAATGAAAGATATGAAGAGAAAGTGTTGAAAGTTCCGTCAGTGTAGGGTAGGTTGGAAATAGAACAGATGTATTGAAAATTGAGCAAAAGGGCATGGGTACAGTAGTACTCGAACCAAGGACGTCACCCTTTGCCTAAGATCCCACTGCGGGGTAGGTCGAGGCACGGACGAATCCACTACCTCAACAGGCAAAAGGTGCAACAATTTTGAACGCTTCCAAACCAATTTAGACGTGATTTATCTTTTATTTTAAAGCATTTAGTGCTGCTTGGCAATTTGAACAAATGCATATATTTGCATTTTTATAATTTCTTTTAATACAGATAACAAAGGAGCATTGTAAGATGGCGTATATTTCTGCCTGAAATATAGTGGGCCATTTTTCCATTGACACTGATAAGTTAATTCCAAGGCCAGTTATTCCAGCAACTACCATACTATCTTGCTTGCAGCCATCTGTATGAAAGACTACCGATCCGGGCCGCATATCCGGCCCGCCTGCGTGCCAATCTAAACGAGTCACGTCATGAAATCGGAATCTATGGTTGAAGCAGCTATATTCTGCATAAAGTTCTGATTCATCATCATTAGTGGACTAAATTGAAGCTCTTTTCTGATGCCTAGGTGTCAAATACGATCTCCATCCAAGAAATTCATGGACCGTTCGAGACTAAGAGCACTTTTCAATGCACCAATTCAGTAAATTGATTTAGAGGATTAAGATTAAGTATAGATTCTAGAGCTTAAGATGAAGCGCTACGAATTGCTCCAGTAATGGAAGTAGTAGCAAGCCTTCAGTGTACATCTCGAATGAATTTAGGTTTTCTTCAATTTTTAAGAATTGTTTATCAATCTTTTCAGCTGTTTGAAAATTTGCCGAACAGATTGAGTGTGTACTTGCTGTAAAACAGCAATACATAATTTCAACCATATTTAGCCTCAAACAAAACAGACGAAGACACTTCAGACAAGTTCCAAGGGGACTTTAGACAAGTTCTAGGGGAACTTAAGACTAGTTTCAAGGAACCTTTAGAAAAATCCCATCGAAACTTGAGACAAGAAGAGAACTTCAAACAAAAAGGAAATTTAGACAGGTTTCAAGCGAACTCTAGACAAGTTCTAAGACAATTTTAGATTACTTCCAAGGGAGCTTTAGGAAAAATTAGAATTTTAAGCAGCAAGAAAATTTGGACAAATTTTAAGGGCATTTACGTCAAGTTCCACGAGAACTATTTTTTTTTCTCTGTTCGGGACATAAACCACTGCGACCAGTAATTAGATCTATTGTAGTATATCCCGTATCCTTTGTTTAGTGCATTTACCTCATCACCTCATCACTATTGAGAAATGATAAAGTATTCGGTGTTGTTACAGTTGTCATTGTTTGTTTTGTTGGCAATGAATCAAATTTTATTGAAAGTTTCCGCTATTTAAACCCTTTGAGGAGTGAGAGCACTCTTCAAAGGCGCGCCCCTTTATCAGTCAAAATCAGATTCATTGCAAAAAAAAACAAACTATGACTCCGATACTGACCATGCATCAGAACCCTAACTGAAGACTAACCATGTTTTACTTATTCTAAGCTCATCCTCGTACAAGCGCAAAACGAGTATTGGCACTTTTCATAAGACATAAAATGTAATAAGGACTAAGATATGTTCCTTTGACTACAACAAACATATATGTTCCGTAGTTTGAATTAATTCGGACTAGGGTTCGGTGGTAGATCTGATACCCCGTAACGCACCAAGAAAAGATGATCTACCAGCGTTACGGGTCAACGAGAACTATTAGTTCCAAGGGAACGTTATACAAGATGCAAGGGAACGTTAGATGATTTACAGGCGAACTTCAGAAAAGTTCCAAGGGACATTTAACTAGTTCCAAGGAAACTTTAAACAAGGTCCAAGAGAACATTAGACAAGTCGTAAGATCTCCTACCTTTAGACAAATTCCAAGGATACTTTAGATAAGTTGACTTCACAGGACACTTTAGATAAGTTCCAAGGAAACTTCAGATACATTAGACATTAGACAAGTTTTCAGAGAATTGACAAGTTCCAAGAAGACTTTAGACAAGTTCTAAGGAAACTTAAGACTAGTTCCAAGGTAACTTTAGAAAAATCCCATTGAAACTTTAGACAAGAAGAGAACTTCAATCAAAACGGAAATTTAGACAGGTTCCAAGCAAACTCTAGACAAGTTCCGAGGGATCTGTAGACTAGTTCGAAGGAAGCATTAGGGAAGTTCTAAGAGAACTTTCGACTAATTTCAAGGAAACTTTAGGCAACATTATAACTTTAAACAGAAAGGGAACTTACATGTTATTTATGACAAGTTCCAAGAGATTAGATTAGTTCCAAGGAAACTTTAAGCAAGATGAGAGATGAACTTTAGACAATTTACAAGCGAACTTAAGATAAGTTTCAAGGGACCTAAGACAAGTTCCAAGAGAACTTTAAACAAAGTCCAAGGGAACATTATACAAGCCACAAGTTTCTTTAGACATGTTCCAAGGACACTTAATACAAGTTCCAAGGGGACTTTCGACAAGTTCTAAGAAAACTTTAGACTAGTTTCGAGGGAACTTTGAAAAAAATCCCATAGAAAATTTTGACAAGAAGAGAACTTCAATAAAAAAGGAAATTTAGACAGGTTCCATGCGACGTCTAGACAAGATCCAAGGGATCTGTAGACAAGTTTGAAGGAAACATTGAGCAAGAGAAGAGAACTTTAGACTACTTCCAAGGAAGCTTTAGGCAAGGTTAGGATTTTAAGCAGAAAGGGACCTTAAACAAATTTCAAGGGCATTTACGACAAGTTCCAAGAAAACTTTATTTAAGTTCCACGGGAACTTCAGACAAGATGCAAGGCTTAGATAATTTACAAGCGCACTTAAGAAAAGTTTCAAGGGACATTATAATAGTTCCAAGGAAACTTTAAACAAGGTGCAAGAAGACATTGGACTAGTCAAAAGATCTCCTAACTATAGACAAGTTCCAAGGATACTTCAGATAAGTTCCAAGGACACTTTAGATAAGTTCCAATGGAACTTCAGATAACCTGCAAGGGGATATTAGACAATTTCGAAGGAAACTTTACACAAATTCTACAGAAACTTTAGACAAGTTACATCGAAGCTTTCAACAAGAAGATAAGTTTAAACAAAAAGAGAACATAGACAAATCCCAGGAGTACTTCAGACAAGTACCAATAGAACTTCAAAGATAAGTTCCAATGGAATTTTAAACAAATTACAAGGGAAATTTAGATAATTCATAAGATCTTTTCCCTTTAGACCAGTAACAAGGACATTTTAGGTAAGTTCCAAGGAAAGTTCAGAAAGTTCGAAGGGGTTTTTAGAAAAGTTTCAAATGAAGCCAAGCACGAAGGAAACTCTAGACAAGTTCTAAGGGTTCGAAGCTTTAGACAAGTAGAGAACTTTAAACAAAAATGGAACTTACACAAATCCCTAGGGTACTTAAGACAATTTGCTATAGAATTTTAGTTACAAGGCAACTGTAGACAAGTCATAAGATCTCTTTCTCACCCCCGGACAATAAATCTCGATAATAAAGGAAAAAATAAATAAAAAATAAGATCTCTTACCTTAAGATAAGTATCAAGGACATTTCAGGTAAGTTTCAAAAGAAATTCAAAAAGTTCCCAAGGGATTTTAGATAACCAAGAGCCCATGAATCTACCCATCGATGAAATTCAGAACTGCATGGTAACCAAATGCAGCCCTTCTGTAAGTGAATTTAATCTTGAATTTTTTAAACAATTTATAGCTCGACTCAAATATGAACACCCACTGTACCTACTAATTAACCTCAACAGAAAAAATGCCAAACGAACAATAATCGCTTGTTTTACTGAATCGACTAATTGCAAATGACCACTTATCGAAACGAACAAAACACTAACCGATTAACGACTTCAAAAAAATCGACACCCCTTCCACACAACAGCACACACACCTAATTCAACACACTTCGAGCCCTTCCGTTTTCCCAAGCCCCCATATTCCCGAGCACGATTGTTTGTTTATGTGTAGGTACTGCTATTGGGCGGAGGGGGGAGCCGTGTGCAGTACGTCATAAAGCACTCCTTCAGAACGCTTCCGTGTCAGCGCGCGTTATGAAAACATAATAAAAAGAGCAATATAAAAATTAACTTCTACTTTACCGCCTCCTGCGATATGAAAAAAAAAAACTCCCGCATCCTTCCTATCCCTCGCAAACGTTTCGTGGCGCAGTGCAAGCAAGTGTGTCAGGTATGACGACAACGACGACCGCCGACGACGATAGCGATGATGATGATGATTCCTTTCCCCCGCCTGCTTTTCCAAGCCGGCGTTTTCGGGTTTGAGGGTTTGAGGGAAGAGGGTGGGAGAGTTCGCGCAAAAGTTGCCCTCTGGCTTTATGGCGAAAAAACATGAGCAAACGTGCCCGAACGAAAGCTGCTGCGAGGGAAGGAAGTTGTAATAATTGTGATTTTCACGAGAGCTCCACGCAAGGGACTCGTTGTGGCAATGAAAATTCATTGAAAAATATGGAACGTCCCACAGTTTCGGATGGTAAGGGGGAATGGAACAGAAGACGAAGTGAATTACTACTCACTTACGTTGAGTTGACCCGGAGGAAAAATTAAAGACTATATTCAAGCAATTTGCTGCGCCGGGATATTGGCGGTTGTGTTTTGTTCAAGATTATGATTGTTACACGTGTAAAGTGCATTCTAACGTTTAAATGTGTGGCCGACGTGAGCGAAATCGACGCAGATTGAAAAATTGAAATTCCAACCAGCCAGCCAACTTCTTACAAAACCAATCTAGTAGCCTACACGTGAGCAGACTGCTGGATATTTCCCGACGTCAGCAACGGCACTCTTCGATGCATTCACTCACTTTTCTCAAGGAGTAAACTTTGCTTGTATGTGTATAGCCCGGCACCATAAAACCAAGAGAGATGCAATCTTCAAGTGGTCCCTCCCACCTTTCCCAAGCGAAGGAACACGGCTGCTGTCACTAGTCCATCAACATCACCTCTCGGCTGCAGCCTGCACGGCAAGCATTCCGGAATGACAATTACTTCCTTCACATACAGAGCAAGCACAAAGCCAAGAGGAAACCCCGAGTGGCTGTTGTAACAAGATGAAATCACGATGTGACAATGACAGGAGTACTGTACTAACAGCAGGCATTGCAAGTTCAGCAAGCACAAAAGCATCATGTCATGTGTATGAAAGTAACTTCTTCACCCCTGCCTGCCCGAGCGTCGAGTCAGCTCGTCCACCACCATCTGCAAGGCGGAAGTCGGTGGCATCTTTTCTGACGACATCAGACGGTCGTTGAGAGTTCGCCGCCTGCTTGGATGATGGTTTGAATTTGAGCTCTCCTCCTTCGCCCCGGGAAGCCATTAGTGTCATCCCGGATCGCGGCGCAGTGTTGCCGGGTGCGTGGAAATGAATGCGAGGGGCTAAGAGCAAATGACGAAAGTATGCTGGTTGCGCAGAGGGCGTTGCATTCACATAAAGTGTTTGTTATATTAACTTTCAGAGCTGAGCTGTGCTCGGCCGCGAGGACTGGCGACAATGTCGGTGGCGAAAAGGGCAACTTTCTGGGAGAGAGAGAGATATAGACGAGGGAAATGGCGACCATTCTCCTGTCGGTGAATGTGCTCACAGCAAATATTACGTACATATTTTATGTTTATTAAATGTGAATGGATGGCACAAAGACAAAATTAACATTGTTTGCCGTGCCACTCAGCTGTGATTGCTGATAAGGGGGAGGAATGGCCCGTAGCTGAATCTGTGGCGAGGAAAAGGACATAAAGTGGATGTTCGTTTTGGTACGAAGGGATTTCTTCATAAAACAAGAACCTTTACAGAGTTAACCGACAATTTTGTGATTTATTTTGAGTACTTTGATTGTATTTTCAGGGCATGCGACGCATAGCTAGTTTTCTAAAATGACTCAACCAGTAGCTAGAAATCAGAAGAAAAAATTGGTATTTTCCATTTAATTCCAACCACCTTTGCTTATCTTGACAGATACGCGTATTTCGTCTGCAATGTGCAGACTTCTTCAGTGTCGTGTACTAAAGGGTGTTCCGATCAAAATTTGGTCAAACAGTAATGTGTGTGAGTCGATCAAAGTTTTTATTAACAAGTCAATTTTTTTTTTCTTTTTCAAGTTCAGTTAATACAGAATACAGAAAAAGTAGTCAGCTAAGCTTCCTTTCTACCGAATGCGAATTGCCGGGTCTTTCGTTTAACACCTGCCATTTTGTACAGTCTCCTTGTCCACTTTATTCGCCGCAGAACGCAAGTTCGCCTTGAACTGCCTCTCGCTCACAACAGCTTTTTGAGTCTTCTTAAGGTTCCGCTTGACCCAATACCCAATACAAACTGGCCCAATATTGTTCGATTGGGCGGAGCACTGGCGTGTTGGGAGGGTTCTCGTCCTTGGGCACCCCTTGAACGTTCTTGGCAGCATACCACGCCATGGTCTTTTTTCAAGATGACAACATGCCAAGTCCGGCCAAAATAGAACGGAACAATTGTGTCACTTCAGAAAAGGCAGTAGACGTTTTTGTAGGCACTCGCTCAGAAAAATTTCCTAGTTGACGGTTCCGGTTGACTGTTCGCTGGTCCACCTTGTCGTTCTCCACCTGCCGAATGCAGCTTTGGCTGTCCTCACGTATGCAGATAGGAAGATCCACATCCTTCCTTGAGCAACTTCAGCATCCATTGAACTTCCCGGCATGCTTCGGCCAGAGCGACGAATTCCGATTCGGTGGACGATAGTGCCACGCATGATTGTTTCCTGGAGGCCCAACTCTCACGACTCCATCGCCGAGAAAAATCAGGAACCCAGAGGTTGATTTCCGGTCCCGAGTGTCTCCGACCCAATCAGCGTCGCAGTAAACTTCCAGTCCTTCACTCGTCGCTCCTAGCTTTAGCTGGTAACTTCGTGTATGGATAAGGTACTTCAACACCCTCTTCGCTTCAGTTCAGTCCCTAGCCCGGGGCTGACTGACAGATCGTCCCAGGATTGATGTGCTGATCGAAACATCCGGACATCGTTGAAGATGGGCAACTATCTCGGCGAATTCTGCCTCACTGGAACAGGCTACAAGGATGTCGTCCACATAGATAACGATTGCTGGCCATTACTTGTCCGAACGTAGAGGCATGCGTCGGCCGATGATTGCACGGATTCAGCTTGCTTGAACACGTCGTCAATCATTTTGTTCCAGACACGAGCCGCCCGTACAGACATCGCTTGAGACAGCACACACCGGCTGGGTTCCTGGTCTCAAAACCAGGGTGCTGCTTCATAAATACTTCTTCATCCAACGAACCATACAAGTACGCAGTCTTGATGTCCACAAGCTTGATGTAGAGATTTCGTTCAGCTGCCACGGTCAGCAATGCGCGGAAAATGACTTGCCTAGCCACCGGCGCCAAAACCCTTGTCAAAATCTGCTCCGTACTTTTGCGAGTACCCTTGGGCTACTAACATGGCTTTATACCTCACGAGGTTGCCGGTCTCGTCCTCCTTGCGTTTGAAGTCTCACTTGCAGCCTACCTTCTTTCGACCAGGTGGTAGCTTCGTGATCTCCCAGGTATCGTTTTCCATCAGGAACGAAATTCGTCGTCCATGGACGCACGCTCTCAGGACCGTTGATTGCTTCCTCATAGCTTCGTGGTTCGATAGATGCTTCCGATACTTTGCCAATAGTGTCACGATAGCGAACCGGTGGTACACCCTTGGTTTGACCAGTCGATCTTCCGGAGGTTTCAGCAGTTTCAGTGACATCAGCTTCGGTTAACGTAGAATCAGTCGCAGTATTGTAATCGAAATCATCGTCGTCCGGTTGATCGTCATCCACGTCTGACTCATCCGACGATTCATCGTCGTCGATCGCCGGAGTAGCGTCATCTTCGGCCGGGTTCATAGAATACTCGAATTCCACGACATTTTCTACGTGTCGGTTGTCACCGACGCCATTCTGCTGCTCGGAGCTCTCCTCCGCAAGGCGTTTCTCCGCGAGGCGCTCCTCCTCAACGAAATTGGCATCTCGGCTGATAATTATCTTGCGTGTTGACCAATCCAAAAAGCGGTATGCTTTGTGGTCCAACGAATAACCCACAAACGTTAACTTCTTCAATGCCGGGCTCAACTTCTTCCTCTTCTGCTTGACGATATAGACATGCGCCGCGCTGCCAGAGACATTCAGATGCGTTAGGTCCGGCTTCCCTTCCATGCCAGAGCTCGAAGGGCGTTGTGGGACCAACTTCGACGGTAGAATGTTCTGCAAATAAACGGCGGTACTTACCGCCTCAGCCCGGTAGCATTCAAAGCATGGCATCGCACAGCATGCATCGGATCTCGATCAGGTATCGGTTCTTCCTTTCTGCGACGCCATTCTGCTGAGGAGAGTAACTTGCGATAAACTGTGCTTGAATACCTTCTTGTTTGTAGAACTTCCTCAGTTCGCTTCCCGTATATTCGCCGCCTTGGTCGATTCTGACAACTTTCGGCGGCCGTCCAAACTGCGTCTCCATCATGGCCACGTACTCCATTATCTTCTCGGGAACTTCATCCTTCTTTCGCAATAGATACAGGACACAGAATCTGCTGTAGTCGTCGATGACGGTCATGAAATAGCGATAACCGGACACCGACACGTTCTCCACAGGACCGCAAACATCGGTGTGCACAAGATAGAGGACTGCGGAGGACTTCTTCTCCACCGACTTCGGGAACGGTTTCCTGCTAATTTTCGCCTTCTGGCAGCAATCGCACCCCTCTCGCACTCCGCAATCGTACATCTTCAGTCCGTCCACCAGATTCTTCTGCAACATCTCACCGAGAGCGTTGAGGTCACGATGTCCAAAACGCCGATGCCACACGTGCTGGCAGTCTACATTGTGGTGATCTCTTGCCGCCATCAACACTTCCTTCGTTGTTCGGACCTTGTAGAGTCCGCCAGTCTTGACTGCGGCCGCTGCTATTTGGCCACCAACGAGCCTCGGCTCCTTTTTTCACCAGCTTCGGTACAGATAACAGGTTGATCTCCAAACTTGGTACAAAGGGTAACCGTGGTCGTTTTTCCGTTGGTAACACAACAACCGTCCAGAACCGACACCTTCCACCTTTGCGATTTTTCCATCGGCCAGGCTGACCGATTTTACGTGGCTTTCGATGATTTCGTTGAAAAATTCTCGCGCGCCGCACATGTGCCGGGAAGCTCCCGAGTCCACAATCCACTCACCAGAATCAGCTTGCGCTCCAGCCATCAGAGCGAACGTAACGGATTCCTTTTCACTGCGAGCAGCTTTTGCTTTCGGTGATCGACCTTTTTCCGCTTCCGTCTCCTTGGCTCCTTGTGGCCACTTTTCCTGCAGAACTGGCACACCAACGGCTTCTTCTTCTTCGCAAAATCTGCCTTCATTGCTGAATGCGATGGTCCACGATTACGTTTCGCCACTTCGTCCAACAGCTTACCTTTGACCAACTCCAATTTCATCTCATCGTCGGAACCGCTCTCCAGGGCCGTCGTGAGCGTGTCGAAAGAATCGGGGAAGCTCCTAAGTACCAGCGCAACCACCAGTGGTTCGCCTAGGTCCAGTCCAGCGCAAGACAGCTTCGCAAATAGTTCTTCCAATTCGAACAAATGGCTCTGCATGTCGTCCCCGTCCTTGTACGTTTTGTTGCAGATCCTCTTCAGAACCGCAACTTTCGAGCAGAGGGACGTCTTCTCGTGGTGCTCCTTGAGGTTCTTCCAAGCTTCCTTGGCCGTCTTCTTGTCGCGTAACAGGACATGTTGCTGATCCTCAACGAGCAGCGCAATTGTCGCTCTCGCTTTGCGGTCTCCGCCCTTCCATACGTCCGTCAACAGTACCGGAGCTTGATCCTCGATGTACTTCCACATGTCCACAAGTCAGATGCATTTCCGCCTTGAATTTCCACACCGAGTAGTTGGAACTGTTCAGCTTCACGATCGAAACCTTGCTTCCTTCCATGGCGTTTCCAGAAACTTCCGTCAGCAGTGAAAAAAAATATCTTCGTTCTTCAAACAACTTCAAGCGTTGCTATGCTACGGTTATCTGGGCCCATAACCTATTGGGGATTCGGAGAGCAAGAAAAGTTCAACTGAACTGATTAGCGATTGACTAAAGACTAAATTTATTTGCATGTATCAATCATTACAATTATTCATAGGTTGCTTCGATTCGGAACCTCTAACAAAACTCTGTTTATCGTCGCTGTGGCTTCTGGCTTTCGATTTCCCCCCGATTTGATGGGTTGCTTCTCTTCCTTCGACGACATTTTGGCAAAATAGAGGCATGATGCTACACGCACACATTTTTAAATTGAGGGGTGTGCAAATTTTTTTAATGCACGACGAAAGGAAATGCGTCAAGTTTAAGTCGACCAAATTTTGACCGAAACACCCTTTAACAACTCGACTCAAACTCTCTAGGAATACTCAACCAGGCTGAAATTGCTTCCAACCAAGAAAGAACCGTTTGATCCGAACCTTATAATCTCGACAAAAATCACACTAGATAGACTTCGGAAACTCAAACAGTGTCGGAGTAGGAGATCTGCAAGCATAGGCGTAGCCAGGATTTCGAATAGGGTGGGGCAAGATATTTTTTTTTTAGAGAGAGAGAGTGAGAGAGAGAGAGAGAGAGAGAAAATGAGAGAGAGAATTACACCGTCTTCAACCAGCGATTGCACACACTGTATACATAACATTATACCAACAATCAATATGCAACTAGAGATTTGAAATTGGTTCACTTTAGAACCCCATGGTCCCCCGAGCAGGAGACAACAATTCATGAATACCTAATCTTGATAACTGGCCTTGGTAATAAAGAGCTCAGATTAAGAGGTAAAATACCTAAGCAAAATACCTAAGAATTGCAAGCAAAATATCTCTCGAATCAAAACTGGGAATACCTGAGAGGTACTATTTTGGTATTGTTTTACCTAAATTTGGTATTCGCATAACATTGTGGGAACAATTTTATGGTATTATCCTCAGGTATTTTACCTCTTAATCTGAGCTCATAAATACCAAGGCCAGTTATCGAGTTATTCGGTCCTGCTCGGGCCGATATACACCTTGCTGTAGATATTTGCGCCTTTGTTTGGATTTGTTGTGTTATTTTGACAGAATATTTGAGAGTGTGTTCGTGTGAGTTCATTATAAGGGGCGCATTATCCAGCTAGGGACCGATGTGCTAGTACTGACTGAGCCAAGAAAAAAATCGTATTTGTTCGGGAGCTACTGGTCCTAGAGTTAGTCTATGATTATACAACGGACAACACAAGGCTCGGTGGACCAGAAGAGTATGGACATTTTCAAGTTCCACCGGCTAGCGCAGGAATCGAGCCCTCACTTTGTGACAATTCGCCTAAACGACGGGTGGATTATGTTCTCTACGCTTACCCAAAGACCTTTACAATACCCGTCAAATCTTGGCAACAAAATTCAACAATTCTATGTTTGTTCTGGAATTTAAGGTTTTTCACATGTTTCAAAATCGAACCGCATTAAATAGCAACCATGGTAAAATCTAGCGAGTACTGTCATGTGTCGATATATTCACTTTTTGGATTTTTCACGTTGGATTTTTGTATAGGATAACCATCGAGTTTGTTCACAGTTTGTACTGAAAATGCAATTTTCCTCCACGACCCTCTTACCCACACTGAAAATTAAATTCTAATTTTATTACTAAATCGAAGTTAGGACTAACAAATCTATTCGTTGTGTTCATTGTAAGTAGATTTTTACGTAGCTACCTTCGTTTTCAATGCCACACGCGTAACTGTCTAAAACACGAAGCATTTATTGGCACAGAAAGAACATTCGTATTTTGTTATTAATAAAAAAAAACTCTGGTGGTTGCATGATCTTCTACATCGACTCAGTATGGTATTGAAAAAAAAAATTAAATAAATTAATGATTTCAGCACACCCGATGAGCAATACCAACATTTATGAGTACGACTGAAGAGAGGCAGCAACTGGTTGATCTGCATGAAATTCATTTCGTGCACTGTACAAAGAGGTGTAATAATAGAATTTCACCATATGACAAGCATTAAGAATGTTTCATGCAATTTACGAGACATTTGTTCTATGTAAAAAATCAATGTTTACGAATCCAGTGAAAGCTAATTTACGAAAATAAATTATCAGTGTATGAATTGACAAAGCAACACCCAAAAACACAATTTTTCTCCCATAGAAACAGAAAAATATCTTTGAGGTACCTCAGCCAATCTTCTGGTACACCTCTAAGCATATTACTTTAAGGTACTGGGAGTCTTCCTAGACTGCCTGTCAATATGCAAAATTTGGATGACGTCTGTATTGATTTATCTCAAATAATATTAATCCGTCCAATGCATCACAAAACATTGCGATTGATTGAGCGGATTGGAGAAAATGATATAAATGAGATCAATTCTCCCCCGGTTGATGCTAAACCAATGAGCCAGGACATCAACAGAAGCATAAAGATGCCAGAAGGCATGAAATGCATCTACACACTCTTATTTTTACCAAATTCCTCAGGTCCATTAATTATGTCACGCAGTAAGGGGGAGGTTTGGGAAAATGTGACGATCCATAAAAAAAAAAAATTGAAAGTCACTTTTTACGTGACAAAATTAATGGACGTTCCCTAAATCGCAATTTTAAATGGATTCGCATAGATTGTTCTTAAGCAGCTTCTTTAGGATAGATACAGTTTGAAAAATTAAAAGTTTTTCAAGTAAACCACTATCCCATTTTGTGATTGGCTTGAATAGCACTATTTGTATAAATAGTTCAAAATCTAGTATATAACCGCAAGTTTAAAATATGATCGCGTTGGTGTTTTCCTTCTTATGAAATTTCCTTCCCTTATTTGACCTGCATTCGGGCGAGGCAGGTGCTGGGTATTGCATTAGTTTGAGACCACCAGTTTTTTTCACCTTGAGAATGTATGCTAGTCCTCTGGTGGTTCTCTGTATAATAACAGCTCATCTGGCAACAATAGAGTAGCAGCCTCGGTTGTTTCATGTTAATAATCTTACTCATGCTCATAGCAACGGGTAAAATCTTTGAAGAGGTTAAAACAACTGCAGCTTTTCGCTCTGATTAGCATGCTGTTTTGTCTCTGAAATTCGGATATGAGTCGTTTCGTCCCGCCCGTAGAATATCATATGTTAGAAAAAATTTAGTCTTTGCTATTAAAAAAATAATCTCATGGATGTCTATTTTTTGAACTTTTTTGCTAAATCTTGTCACAAAATCGAGGCAACTTCCCGCTTTTTTATTGAAGCAAAGGGGTAATCTATCAAACATTAACACTAAATAATAAAAAATAGAAGCAAACATTAATATTATATACATGGATTCAAAAGTTAGGGGGGGGCAACGGCCCCCCTCTGCCCCCCTCTGGCTACGCCTATGTCTGCAAGTGGAAACTTCTGCAGCTTGGAACTTTTAGCCTGCGCTACAACTTTTCCTACTGCCTGCAAGCTGTTTTTCTTTAACTTTATGAAAGACAAATATATCCACACCCAGACGTTGTTTGCCATGTGTGCAGTAATCTTCTTAAGCCTTTCTCCGAACTGCTCTTCCTGCATAGTTAGGAATGACTTTTCTTCACACTCCGAAATCTTAAAGCCATGGCTACCGCTCTTGCAAAAGGGATCGAAACCTTGGTAACACGATCAACCTTAATTGTTTGTTAATTTTCATAAAATTTCTATTAAACCCACAACTTTCCGGTTCCGAACTTCCTGTATCGTTTTTGTCGGAGTTGGACGGAGAAGGAAGCTGTCAGGAGTCAAATCCGAGCTCGAACTTCCTCTCGTTGTGATTCGAGCTAACCATTAGAAAAATAACGAACCGAACGTACAGATTTAACGCCTCCACATAAAGAGCTGTGCTCCACACAATCACACACAGCGCACGGTGAAAACAGCAAAGTGATCATTAATTCATGAAATAATAATACACTTGCCTACCTCAAATTGCTTCCACCCATTAGAAGCTCGTTTTTCCTCCCGGCAGCAGCAGTCAAGCCCCGGCAAGCAGAGCCGTTTAATGGGATTAAACGTGTAGGCGGATTTTCCTCGCCCACCTGCCTTGGGCAAATAATCGTCATCATCATCGTCATCGTCATCGTCATCATCAGGATCCCGTCGACGTCGGCACTCATCATCGCGGAACAAGAGCCTAACAATCTTCGCAAGGAACGTTCCCAGCTTTAGGAGCTTAAATAGATGTAGGAATATAGAACACGTGTTTTCCGGAACGGAGGGGGGGGGGTCGCACACACTCGGCAATGTCACTCCCGCGTGGGGTCGTCGAGATTTATGATTTATTTAGGAGAGATTAATGATGCCACCGGAACGAGGGGAGGGGGGAGGGTTCCGTAGGCGGTGGGAAAATCTGCTTACGGATTGTATTTCCACCGGCAAATGCCAGCGGTTTTGATTCGTTTTGATGAGGCCGAAGAGACGGATTTCGGAGGTTGTTGACGTACCTGATTTATGTTATTTGATATTCCCGAATGAGAGATGATTTTTTACAGTTGAACAGCTTCACAACTAGAGGTTCTCTGGTTCTTGTAAAAAGAAGCAAAACATGGAATATCTAGACACAGTCAGTTATTGAAAGCATCCGGAAAAATGATGGTTATTATCTATTATTGGTTATATGCAATACTCATAGTTGCGCTGCACATACCAAAACACGCAGCCCCATTGTGCAGCATTTGAAGGGATGGATTATTCAGTTTAAATCGAAGATCCCATCATCCCTCCCTCTCCATATCACAAACATAATTTCAAAATTTGAATGAGCGCTTACGACGAAAGATCGCAGCAGGCCGCGCATTAGAATTGACGTATTTTTCCTATGCTCCGCCGATTTCGCGAAAACAAACATTTCGTTCAGTATTCGATACAAAATATTCAAATCAAACATTGATTCATTGGTTGGAAGTGAACCGGAAGTGATTGTGCGTGAAGCGAGTGCAGCGAAGCTGGTATGTGTGTGTGTGAACGTTGACCACCTGGCTACCGTTCGAGAAGCAGTGTTGGGACGAAATTGCATTGGAGCCCGCAATCAATTATGACGCTGGGGTTCCACCTGAGGACACCAAACATGGTCCATCTGAAAGATATTTGTTGGAAGGCAATTTTTAACATCCAAGAATATATGCTCACTACGTCATGTAACATTTCAACGGCTGTGATCTACAATGCGGTTGAGCTCTTTCCATTATGTCATCCTGTTGTTCATATTCAATTTCCTGATTCTTGAGATATAGCTTGATTGTTCGTTTTTGTCAGGTTTTGTGCGTTGTTGGAAGCTGTCTAGGACAGGACCTGCCAGCTCAGAGTGAGATGATCTCTTATAAATTTATGATTGCTATGATACGGAGTCGCTCCACTGTTGCCAGATATGTTTACACAGTAATCCCATTGAAAATAAAGTAATTAAAAACATTTCTTTTGTCGTTCGGGAAATGAACGTTAATTGATAAGGTTTCATTGAATTTCATTGATGCTCACGCTGCAAATTCTGCTGCGGGGAGAAATCTTGAGCAAGAGCATGTCTTCCTCACGTGCGTTCCCAATACAGGCCTTCACCCACTTTCGGCGAACGATTGGATCTCTCGAGAACCAATGAAAATGGAGACCCGGATGTGACACGTTAATGGTCTTGTTTTTGCACTAACAGCTGACAGGTCCTGTCCTAGGAAGCTGTAATCGCTCAATGATGTCTTGAAATGGTGTAAAGTTTTACCATGTTTAGCTTTAAATGCTATGACGATAATTTTTGACGTTGTCTCTACCGTCAGAAGGAAAATACATGTTCAGAGAGTAAGTAATGGCGCTACAATCATAAGCTATATGGGCAAGGACTATAGTTAATGCTTCAGTACCAACTGTTCAAAGCAAAATGGAGCATTACTTCTTAGACTAGATCCATATTTTAAAATTATTATTCTAAACACCAAACAGAGCATTCTATGTAACTATTCTCTCCGATTTTTCATATCCCATTTCTTTTGATATCTACTGAAGGCCACTTGGGTTATCTGTATCTTTTTAAGATGAATACCAAATCCCTCCTATCTCCAACTTTTGCATGGACATGACCAGGTTCCATTTCATGAACATGGTTCACGTGACCAATAACCGGTTCCATTTCATGGTGACATCCAGAGTCTTTAACGAATTATTCCGCATCGTAGCTGCATTGACACGTACACCATTGATCGATTATGACCTCTGCCCTGCATAATTCACAGAATCAAGCAGATCAACTCCATCAATCTATGACTACAGTATTATATGTACTACCACTCATTGTGGCATGGAAACTAAGTCCGACAACAATGGGCGCTTCTCTCTTTTTGACTTGATCAGGCTTCAATAACCACTATTGATTGTCGACGTTCTATCATTGTATAAAGGGCAACAAACGGGTTGGCTAGTTCGATAGGCAACATCAGCTATTCGTATCCACGGGATCTTGAAAAGTATCCTTCCATTGAACAATTGATCAAAAATGTAACCTATACACACCAAATCTTAATTTTGATATTCAGTATAAAAAATTTACTGTTTGCTGTTGATCAGTAAAATAGCATTTCTGCTGAATAATCTGTAAAATTTCTTCAATTAATAGATATCCGTTAAAAAAACTACTAGTTTTAAACAAATCGTATGAAAATATAACCGAACATTTGTATTTATTTTCCATATGTACTTTGTTAGCTTTCATTGAAAATCCGCTGTTTGGTAAATGCTTAACCGATATACAGTAAAACCATAATAAATACTGACGCCATCGTGCCTCCAATTTCACAGTTTTTTTGTGTTCATGGCTGATAATCGTTTTGTAAACATAATTTTACTGATCTGCTAACTGAACACTCAGCTGTTTGGAATTCAGTAAAATTGTTACTGAGTTCTGTAAAAAAAAAACTTGGTGTGATCGGAAAGAAGAGCCTGCCCTTAATTCACAAACTGTTAAAAGTGGGTAGTTGGAATTTCCACTCTCTCCATCCACTTCGCTGCAATCGGGTGCCCATGGGGTCCCTCCGATATTCCGATATTTGATTTCTATATAAGAGAGCATGCATGTATAAAATCGATCACAATCAATCACATTTGCATTGGTTTACTACTGAGAGGAGAAAAAATATGTTTATGTGGATACGTACACTCAGTAGCAAAAAAATTTATCATAACATATGTGAAAAAAAGTCATTTTTGGGCAAACCAATTTCAAAAATCCGTATTTCTGTAAAAAATTTAGGGAGCATATTAAAAATTTCTCCATGGCTTTAAACAATACAGAAATTAATGTGGACAAAATTTGAACTGTTTCCATTAAGTGGTTTGGACTACAGCTGGCGTCAAAGTTGACGCTACAACATGAGTATTTCCCTTTTTCACCCGATATTGACCATGCAGCTATTTCGGTAATGATGTTTGCTTTCTCTTCTTCTGAACTTTGCTAGTCCACCCAATCGTTCCCCACTCATTCATTTTTCGATTCAATGACAATGAACAAGGAAGAAATTCAATTTCATCTTTCCATATCACAGGGAGTGAAAAGTTCATTCATTTCACTGTATATTTACGGAATGAATGTTTAAAACGTATACAAAGCGGCACTCTAACAAAAAAAGTTTGGTTAAAAAAATAGTTGATTTATATTGGTAGGGTAGGTAACGACTTAAGCACTCCGAGACTCTATTCCAAGCACGGGGTTAACGTTAACCTACAACGCTCATTTTTTGCAGTATGGTGCTCCATCTAGTGAAGCACCATACTACAAAAAATGAGCGTTGTAGGTTACCGTTAACTCCGTGCTTGGAATAAAGTCTCGGGTTGCCTAAGTCGTTACCTACCCTATAATCACATTATTTTAAAAAAAACGGCGAAAAATCTACCATCATCCTCATCATGTGAATAAGTAGCTCAGTCAATGTGCTGTCTCTTTTTCTCTTTCCTTGTGTTAATTGATGCCAAATTTGATGTCTCAGCTGTTAAACATTGCAACAGCGGGAGAACGAAAGAGAGGCTATATTCACTGATGCACATCGACACGCTCTGATAATACTCCCAAAATGTTGATAGGATTTACCCACATTCGTAAAAAATGGGTATACATAGTTTGGGGTGACAAAATGACGAATGAACAAAATCGGCATAAATCCACACACATCTATGGTTCATTTTTTAATTTGTCATTCCATCTCGGATTAATTATTTTTTGGTAGGTTCAGTTTTGACGAATCTTGGTATATCCTACCCAAATTCGGTAGTTTTGCAATATCGTGAACAGTCTTGTTGACCAATGGGATTGTTGCGAAGGTAAAGAAAATCAAAACTAACAAACCAGATTCTTCCGCGGGTGGAATTTTTTTTGCAAAAAATATTGCTCCCTGATCGAAAACGGATTTATTTGTGTGTACTTTTTTTCACAAGGCGAGGCCAATTCTTATGGACTAACCAACACAGTGGCCTGCTTTCGACTTCTGATCCACCTATTTTTCATCAGATCCCTCCAGAACTGCCATTAATATTACTTCCTGAGGGATTTTGATTTAGCATTTTGACCATAGCATTTCGAGACTGGCTGAAGCTGGCTTGCTGCTGTCGACTTCTCCGATGCTTCACGCAAAAAAAAGCCGCAGTGGAAGCTACCATTTCGAGGGTTAAGTTAAGCGCAATCCCCAACAATTTTTAGCTAACTATAAATGCGTTTGATTTTACCATGCCTGCGATTAGATCAACCATGGTGCGGTTGATATCAATATGAGGTCTGTCAAATATACCACATATGATGAAGGTTTTACCATAAACGTAGTCAGTTTGACTGAAATTTCATGGTAGTTTTAAAAATAGACAGAGTCGGGTAAAATGGTAATTTTTACTACATGATTTTTTTCTGTGTATGACTCGTCATTAAGGGGACCCTCCCCTGGATTTGAGCAAAAATAAGGCAAAGTTTGTATTTATTTTTGTGGAAGAATGAAAAGGCGTACGAACTTCCGATTTTGACGGTTAAATTAATTTATTATTCAAGATTTCAAAGAGATGAAAAAATTGTAAAATTTCGAAATGGCGTCTACAAAATGGCGATTTCTCGAAACCATATTTTTCAATCATACTTCAAGCTCCGGGCTTAAACTATTGCTTCGATTCACTCCATCAAATGACTGTTCGAAAGGTTAAAATTTTTTGTAAGGCTTGGTCTAAAAATTGGCATTAATAATTAATTATTTTTAATTTTTGAACACGGTTGATATGAAAAAAAAGTAGCGAAAAATAAAACTTTTCAGTTCAAATGATCACTATGCAATGAGTTTATGTCTAAATTGTCTAAATCTAAATCTTTCAGAAACAATAACTAGATTTGATTTCTATCCACTATAAAAGGCTACAGACTTGAATTTGTCGCCCCATGTTTTGCGCACAGAGGCTTACAGAAATCGCCATTATGTAGCCGCCATTTTGAATTTTCACATTTTTTTTATCTCTTTGAAATTTTGAATAATAATCTAATTGATTTGTCAAAACCGAAAGTTCGTACACCTTTTCAATCTCCCACAAAAAAAATTCAAACTTTGCCTTAATTTTGCCCAAATCCAGGAGAGGGTCCTCTTAAAGTCATGTTTGGCACATGTTAGTGAAATAAAAGGTATAAAGGCAGAGAAGCCACTTACTGAGCGTACGAATAACCACTTTGTCACCGACAGCATACCACCGACAAACCGACAGGTAACTCAATCTTCACTATTGATCAAGAATCCATAACGACCGATTCAAATGAGCAGCGATCCCATCTGTCAAAACCCATAGAATCATTTGATCTAGATAAAATAAATGTGCCCAGAATAGCTCAGACATGAACCATCTCATCAAGTTCCCAAGCGTGTTCGTGGCTTCAATAAACGATCTCAGCGAACACGATGATAGATGTCACTAATATGATTTGAACAGAAATATTAAGACATTTTCTATTGTCATTCATGTCGGTTTGTCGGTGAGCATACTGTACATTTATTCCCAAAATGTGACGGTGGTGCCGAGCCGCGGAGTCTATTTTTAAGCACATTTGCTTTCCGCGCATTTCTTCCTTGATTAATTCTTTCAATTGCATGGCAATTTTGGCATGACGGTCCCTTATTGTAGCTCGATTCAATGTGCATCCGAGAGCTGTTGTGATCAGGCCTAGAAGATCTTCAAATCCCTCCCATTCAAAACACGATATGGGGAAATGATGGTAGGTTGTTAGCTTCACCATTGATTCAATAAGCAACTGCTGGTCGATTGGAATAGAATGTTTCGGAATGGTTCTTGGCTTCTTTGCCGTTGGATCGAAGTCCTTCAATAGGCCATTTGCGGACGCCAGCGCATCGTGTCAAAGTCGGAAATTAAGGATGAAATTTCCTATGTCAAACCTGACTTGAACGTAGTTGCAGCTGCCTTCGGGATCGATGTTGTGATCGATGTTGCTCCATCCCTCAAGATAAACGTGGACGCTATATCTATGAGCGTTCGGTTACGTTTCTTGCTGTTTTCTCCACTTGTCGAGGCCATTGTAAGGTGATGATAAATCAGAGTAAGGTTGCGTGAGATATTATTAATAATTAATCAAACACGGACCCAAAGAAACTGAACTTTCGAAACGGATGAAAAAAATCAATGAGCCCAAATGACTGTGAGTTTTTTTATATTCGTATTCACTGATTGCAAGATGAACTGATTATTCAGTTTAGAGAATGGGTATAAGAGAGAACTAAAACTGACAATCTCGAATGAACAGCAAGAATTCACGCATACTGAATGAAAACAATAACAACAACGCAAATCAAGATAAGAATTTCTAAGATACGTCAACTCGCTGTGACGTTCATCAGAAGACAAGGAAATGAATACCAGTGAACATTTTTGCACTGAAATGTATTTCGAAGTGATTTTCAAAATAGAAATTCAACAATTTTCAACTCTCGCGCAGAGCTTCTTCATACCCAAAACGGAATGCATTGCCAACTTGTTCCATTGAAATGCCTAAAGCCTTAGCTAGCTCTCTCAATTTCACTTTTGGATCCACCACATTTGGATTGGCCACATCGAAAATCAGCAAACCACTTTTAAATTGTTTGAATCGACGGAGCAGAGTCTGGAAAATACTTATCCAGCTTGGCTTTGATTTCAGCAGCCGTTTTCTTGCGTAGAAAATAGTATTTTATCAAAACTTGAAACTCGGATGTTTCCATTTAAAACAAAACTTGCTGATCGGTCTTTTCTCACTGCTGTCACTAATAAATGCGTGGACAGAAACGGCTGAAATTTTGACAGACGTCATTCAAGAAGTGAAACTTATAGAAAATGGTTCACATTGGCGAATACCAATGCCATCTGTACACACTTAGAAATTATGAGTTTTACACGTGAACTCATCCATGTTTGTAAATAGTCCGGGAACGTAAAGTCGGGGAATGTAAAGAAAGATTTCGTGTAAAATTATGTCTCCTGAAACTGAAACATACGCAATTCGACAAAAGATGTGTTCGGTTGAATTTATTTTCTCATCTCTTTCAACACATTCTTATGCGCTAAAGGACGCTTGCATGTGTCGGTCTCAGGGACAGAAATTTACACGAGATTTTGGTAGTGTGTAGGAAATTATAGGGCCTTTTCAGGCAGCCTAGTAGAACTTGTCTTCTGAACGATCGAATTTCAGAATGGGACGATTGCATGACAATTCGTCGATGAATGAAAATCGAGATAGCTCATCTCGGTAGATGCTCGATTTCGCAAAGCAAGCTTGTCCACATTCCAGTGAATCGAAAGCTTCAAAACACTTCAGTGAAAAGGAATGCCATGGATAAACCCTTTTCGATGGTCAAATTTTGGCAATCCAGAAGCTCGAAAAGCCCACTTCAGGCCAAAACTCGTATCGTCCTATTGCGATGGTATCTTGTCTATGGAAGCAGTTGGAAAAGATGATCCTGTCAAACAAACCTCACCCGTATGGCAATGTTGAACCATTTCTTGTGTACAACTTGTTGTCAGAGAAACAAATGGGGGTTTCACACCCAACTACTTCTCGGATACAGACAGTTTGCGGATGACTTTATATTTAAGAACTTATCTGCAAGGTCCACAACAGAGTACCCTGGACAATTTGACAATTTGGCCTCCTAAACCTTGGTATTGGATTATCTCCAGAGAAAAGATTGTTGTTTTTTTCCGAAGAAGTATCATCCAGCTTGTTTATCCTGTTCTGCACGGAAGGGTCAAACGACTCCTTAATTTCAGCTGAGTTTGAAGAAGTGAACAAGTCAGAATGATAATTTCACAGATAAAAAGAAACATTGAAATTTCTGCGTTGTTTAATGCACATAAAGGGAACTTGCTAGATTGGGCAGAAAATAATAGGATATTTCATGTAAATTTAAGCCAGGAACGCCTGAATCTAGCCTGTTGTATGAAAGATTGCAAACATTGTTGTATGGCGCATGAAAGATTGCAAACAATTTCGTTTGCAATGTTTACGCCTCCTTTCGCTTGGAATTAAACGTAAATTTTACGCACCTGTTGAAATTCATAATTTTTTTCTGTGTTGTTGATGTGAACGTATTGCCAATTTATCCCTTGTTATGGTCGTTTTGGTCAACTGGCTCGAAACTAATCAGAAATAAATTTTAACTGTGAGATTTTCTTTGGCTAGATTTGGTTGTACGCAAAGATGTCAATGGGCCATAGGACAACAAAGCAACCGGAAGGCCAGCTTTGAGTTTTCATCCAGCCAATAAGGTGCAACGATCAGAAGTTAAATAACCTGCTTCAATAGAAGACCGAAAAGGATTATCAGTTCTTTATCAGCTGACAGCCAGCTAGGGGCGGAACGACGAGTTGTTGAAAATCTGTTTTCCTATGTGAGAAACCGTACCCAGCTATTAAGGTGCAACGACGCGGAATTGAATAAACTTCTTCCACAGATGACCGTAATGGCTTAAATACCAGCTCTTCCTCTTCAACCCGTCCTTCTGAGGATGACCAATTCAATTTTTCTAGCTCAAAAGTTCGTTTAATCGGAATTTCTCTTATCTCATCTAGCCGTTGCATATTCCCGTCAGTTGGTATCACGTGGTGGCAAAACAATGGTTTCAGTTATCCCTTAATTCATCGCAAATCTTATTTTTTTTACACAGATAAAAAGAAACATTGAATTTTCTGCGTTATCTAATGCACATGAAGGGAATGCTAGATTTAGAAGAATATAATCGGATATCTCATGAAAAAGTAAGCCAGATAATGCCTGAATATAGCCTGTTGTATGAAAGATTTCAAACATTGTTGTATGGTGGATGAGAAATTGCAAACAATTTCGTTGTTTACGCCTCTTGTTGCTTGGAACTAAACAAGCGTAAATTTAACGCGCCTGCTAAAGTTCATTAATTTTTCTGTGTATGTTAAACAAACGCAAACATGGGTCGGAAAATGAAACGGCACCTAAAGTGTTCCAAAACGCCTTTGTCATCAAATTGCAAGTTTACGGCAATCGAAAACGCAGACCTTCACGTAAAAATGGAAACATTGAATGCTAATAACCTAACCTGGACAAAAACATAACTAACTGCTGTCAAAAGGATATTTTGTATCGCGAACCACATTGAAAAGTTTTATACATGGTGATAGACCTGAGGATCGCAGCAAGCCGTGCTTTGAAACTGACGTGTTTTGATTTTGCTGCGTCGTTTTAGCGAAACAAAAAACAAAACATCAATTCGTAATTTAACAAAATCTAACAGTGAAATCATAAAATCTCCGCGTGCTTTGTGTAATACGTAGTGAATACAATCGATCCCTCCCGAAATATGTGAGCGTCGGTAGTATTTCCTCGTTTTGTTTTTTTTTTTTGTGCTGCGCCCCCGCACTCGAAGGAAGAGCTACATCAGTTTAGTTTTGTTTATTAGTGGTAGTATGACACTCGGACATAAATTTTTAGGTAAGAGTGTTTTTGCCACTTTTTTGCGAGTGAATCGATGATTATTAGCAGTTTTGAAGTTCTGTAGCCGCCTCATAGCGGAGATTTTGATTATTGGCAAAGTAGGAAGTGAAAAAAAAAGAATACCCGTACAATGTAAACGGTCATTTGCTGGTCAGAAGCACATAGTTTTGTTATGCGGGTTGCATATCAAACGGGCGTTTTAGCAATTTTAGCACTTATTTTGTCACGAGGGCAATGAACAAGATAGTGTCATTAAGGAGGTGGCCACGGGTGAGATCTATCTGATTAATACTATATAGTAATGATCTTATTTTCAAATAATACTTAATATGTGCCTGGTTTGGAAATTTTACATTTCCAAATCTGAAAATGTGTGGTAGTGCCCTTATCCAAATGATATCGGTAATGTTTACATACGGGGCTTATTGTATGTGAAAGTAACCTCAGAATACGCGTGTCTAGCTCCCGGATTGAAGCTGCTTCCAATTGTCCAATGATTGTTAACAGATTTCTTCCATCATACCATTGCCGGCCAAGGAGATTTACGGTATACACGCATTTCATAAAATTAAAAATGTAATGAATTTAAAAAAGTATCAATTTAAACCAACACTAAAAATGCTATAGAGGTCAATCAAAAAGTGTGGTAGGTGTTCAAATCATTAGGAAAACAAACATTTTTTAAATAACATTCGATACTAACAAAACGCGACGCGAGACAAGACACAACACTTATCGTTCTTACAATTTTGTACAATTTTAAATTGTAAGAACGATAAGTGTTGTGTCTTGTCTCGCGTCGCGTTTTGTTAGTGTCGTGTAGTTCTTACGTCAGCATAAAAATCATAACAATAACATTCGATAATTGATATCGACCGATTTAAACCAACATTTAAGATGCCATTTGGGCAACTAACAAAGTTTTAAAGATGGTTTACTTCATTACGAAAACAAATAGTTTTCAAACTACACTTGAGAGTCATTTTGAACCGATTTTAACCGAAAGTATGGAAGCTATTTTAAAGAATATTAAATTGAAACTAGAAAATGAGAAGAAAGATTAGTAATTTTTCTTTTATTCAAACTACCTTTATTGCTTATCTTGACAGATACGCGTATTTCGTCTACAATGTGTGGACTTCTTCAGTGTCGTGTATTAAAACTCTAATAGTCGAGACACTGAAGAAGTCTGCACATTGTCGATGAAATACGCGTATCTGTCAAAATAAGAAATGAAGGTAGTTGGAATTAAATGGAAAACACAAATCTTTCTTCTCAGTTTCAGTTGTAGTACATTTAGATCGAAGATGGCGTCGAAAGAAGAGCAAGTGCGATTGTGTGCGGTCGCAATGAAAATCCGGATCTGTCAGTAAGAAAACTTGCAAAAAAGTTTTCCTGCAAGCACTGTCCATAACGTTCTTGAATCTTTTGATACACGTCTAACAACAGCCAGGAAGGCTCGGAGCGGAACAAAAACGGACCTCAGGAACCACCAGAAGGACGCGAAGGTGAAGCAAATATTGCAGAAAAGACCAAATCTTTCGGTACGTAGATCGGTGGCTAGAAAAATAAAAATGTACCCAACTTTCGTGCCTATTTCCAAGCACCGGCCAGGTATGATGTCGTTCAAGATAAAAACTGTACCGAACCGTAATGATAAACAGAATGTGATGGCTATAACTGGGGCTCGCAAGTTGTATCGCGAATATTCGACGAAGTTTTCCTGCGTGATAATGAGCGATAAAACTTATGTGCTGGAAGACTTTAGTCAACTTCCCGGAATGTCTTATTATTCTGCCATGCAATGGAGCGGCGTAGATGAGCATTTCAGGATGAAAAAGAAGGCCAAGTTTCCGAAAAAAATATTCGGTTTTGCAGGCAATATGCAGCTGTGGCCGAGAAAGCTAAAACTTCATCACTACCGGAACGGTAAACAAGGAAATATAATCAACAAGCTACAACTATTGAAAAATTTCGAAAATCTTGGACAAAAGCAGCTAAATCGGTAGCAGAGAAGTCTGCAAAGACCATAATGGATGGAGTAAACTTAAAAGTTGGTAGTTTCTTCATGCAGCCTAATTAAGTAACTGTTATTAGTTTTATGATTACTAATAATGCACAATTAAATGAATAAAAAATGCCTCTTGGATTGAACTAACAGCAAGATTAATATATTCCAAATTTAATCTGTCCAGATTTTGTCGCGAACCAGCCTTATGTTGAATACGAACGCTCTATTTAGGTTGAGATTTCTTTAATTTAAGCAATGGATCATTTGTCACATTCTAGTTACTATTTATTTCACACCGATCAACTCCTATCTTAATTTTGTATTGTTTGTAAATATCACAAGCACGACACAGTGGGAATCCAAATCTGTAGTTCAAACCATATTTGACTAACTATAAGAAATTAAACTGACCCTTCCTCCCTTGATCAGTTTATAAAAATTAAAAAATTAAACTACGATACTTTTTCAAAATGTCAGTAAATAGTAAACACGACACAGAGAAAAAAGCGTTCACGAAAATGAAAACAGACCGTGAACTAGTTCACGTTTTCATGATGTTTTCACCAAAACATGAACTAGTTACATACATTAATTGTTATGTTATGTATTCTCCGTGCGAGGAGTAAGGAGTAAGAACTAGTTCCCGATTACGTGATTCAGTTCACAGTATATTATTCGGGCACGGATTTTTTTTCCGTGGAGCAAATCCACTAGATAGTCCTATTCTATCAGGTACTTATAGACTTCTTAAGTGTCGAATGTTCGACTATGCTCGTAAAAGTGTTTTTAACAAAAGTGAAGCTTAATACCTATTCTTAAGAGTGCTTTGCAGCAAAGCCCGCCAGTATCTCACCCATCGCCAATGCCTTCACATAAATGTACTACGACACGACTGTTAAAAAAGGAATATCAAATGTGATACTACCAATGCATGCTAGATTTTTAGTTCTCTCACGCAGTGGTTCATCAGAAAAGGTTTCTCAAATAATCACCATCGTCTCTTTATGCTGCACAAATAAGCGACATGAATCGGTGATGACAATAAAGAATGCTTGGTAAAGCCGACCCACCAATGGCAAAATACAAAAACTTGCCATGGGGAAGGAACAGATGTTAGATAAATATCAATCCAATTTGTTTCCGTACTCCAAGACTTGTTTCGATAGTTATCAAAATATCCACTGAGTGTAAGACCTTGACAAAATCTTTCTATCGTTTAAAAAGAAGCTTACGGTCACAAAACAAGTCATTCTCCCAGTGATCCTGCTCGGTTAGCTAATCTGGGAGAGTCACTACTGGAAACGAGAGACAGCCCAGAACAATATCCGTTGGGTTATTAATCCACCAAGGATTTGAAATGTTGAAAACCGCCGACTGGTTTAGAGAAAGAGGTTATAATCCTAGAAAGATTCAGTAAGTCCTGTCTGAGGTCTCGTCAACAGATGAGCAGAGAGCTTGTGATTAAGGTTTAAGTTTTGCGCATAGCTGCCAGTCAGGACTGACAATAAATTGAACAAAATAAGGAATAAGCAAGAAGTTTTCAGATAACAGTAGACAAAGCTAATTTGGAATCATCGCCTACTGCGAAACAACTCGGAAAATTTAGCCTTTGATGCTCGTTACCGCACTCCCTATTAACTCTCCTTAAAAGTTAAAATATGCATTCTTTACCAATTTTTGCCTCTAAACTTATTTCTTAGAAAACATATCAAAAAAACACCCTCTCCAAGAAAAAAAATATAAAATAAGAGCATTTTGTTCACTCCGCTCAAAACGAAGCAGGCGTCATTGCGTTCAGAAAGTTTGAGCTTCGAGACACCCACAACCAGCGCGCTTTGAACTGCACTAGAAGAGTTGCACATTCCTCAATGCCACACCAGGAATTCCATTGAAGAAGGAAGGTACGTACCTACTCTCTCAAACCGACAGTCGTCCTCATCTTCGTCGCCTCGTTCACTTCGACGCGCGATACAAAGAAAAATAGCATCCGACGAGGTGTTGAAAAGTGAATATAATCATCACTTAGCGTTTTATAAAGTTTATCGTTTGAAAATTATTGTTATGTGAGTGCAGACAGAGGAGCTCCATCGCAGCATCGGAACTTTGGAAGAAGGATCCGTTCGGTTTGCCTTCTATGTATTTCCGTTGAGCCCATCCGACCCATCCGTTCATACAGACGGACGCACAAAAGTCTTCGCCGTCTTATTTTTCCCGTATTTTTCCGCTCAGCAGTTAGGCAGCTTTGGCAGTTGCGTCTGATATAAAAGAGGTTTAATTTGCCTTTTACGATGAGGGCCCCGTCTCTCGTTTTGCTATATGGCATCAGTTTTACTGTGCCGGCACCCAGCATCCGACACCCATTTTGCCCCTATTCCTTGAACAAGATGAAGATGTACCTTCAGCTCGTTTGGCGGAACTCTTCAGAAAAGAAGGAGTATCATCACCTTCGGGTTGGATTCAGCAGGCGCACGAAAGGGCTTTTATTTTACGAGTGTTGAGTGTTTTATGAGCTGTCTTGGCCGACCGAAGCGTCGAGATACCGCAACGCGGATCCACGTTTCAACAGAGTAGCTTTAATATTAATTCATACAAACGCAATGGAGAAGATGACATTCACCGATCCGATATGCTTCGGTAGAAGTTTAATCCCGATTAATCCGAGGGATTCATTCCTATTCATGAGAGTTAATTTTCCTAGCAGCTAGGTACTAGTTAGAAGTTGGAATAAGCGGGGCCTTTTGTTCCAGAAATAACTGCGCTTTTTATCAAACAAATGAATGTGTACTGGGCAATTCTCCCGCATACTGTGTATGAATGGGCTCCCATTTAAAACCGGATAGAGTTGTCTCCTAAACAATGAGCATCATCTCCTAGCGCCGACCGCCATCCTAGCAAGCCAGTTTCCAGTGAAAACAAACGTTTTGTAGCCATGGTTGCAGGTCCGTTGGTTATTTTTTTCGGAGTTTGCACAGCCTGCAGCTAGACAGTGCTAATGGTGTTCATATGAGAACAATAGTTTTCATAATGCAGAGGGAATGTTTCACCCACTTTCGTCCCTCGCTGACGACCGCGGTATGGTTATTCTTAAATCAGTGTTTGTTCATACGACTCAATAATTGCACTGCATAGTTGCGCTATTAACTTGAGATAAATGTGCAGTATTTACATGAACATACAATTATCAATTCGATATTTTGATGACTTCAAAGATTGATATTTGGAGGTTAGTGCAGATTTTCTGAAGATAATTTACTACACAATTACCAGTTATGCAGTTATTTTGGCTGCATAACTGGCTAATCGCAATGCGGCAAAAATAAAAGGATTATAGCTGGAAATTAGTCGGTTCCGTGGAGCTTCACAAACAGCAGAAGTTTTCAGTAAGGACTAGATAACAGTATGGAAAAATAACTGTTTATAAATGAGATCAACCTTTTAATATTCATAAGCCTACTCAAACTTATAAACAAGGTGAATATGTTTTACTCAAAAATGAGTGAAAAACAACTTAAAAAGCAATACCAGTTTTCTTTCCAATTTTTGCCAAACTTGCCAGAATACTTTGTTACGTTAATTGGATATCGGTTACCTAGCATGAGTTCCTCAATTTGTTTCTCCTGATCACATGATAAAAGTAAACTGAAGCTCAAGGACAAACGGGATCAAGTCCATATCACTTCGATGTTTTCTGAGTACAAACCTCAAATACTATTAGAACTTCTGGCGTAAAATTTTCAAGAATCATTTGCTACACTGCACACAGTGGTCCAGAATGCGAATTTAGCTGGAAAGATACATTTTCAGCCTAGGTTTGAAGTTGTGGAGAAAATTGCCTTTCACAAAGTTGTTACTAATAACAAGGCGCCACTTTTGGTGTGAATGAAAACTAGGGTGGCCCTTATTTTCAGAGAAATCGAAAATCTAACTTTTTTATTTTCAGAAATAAAGGCATACATTATTGGGAGAGTTGTAGAATAAATAATTTCAAGCATTTTTCTGTATCTTTTGATATGACCGTATTAGAGCATTTTTTTCTAAGTAGCATAGGGTGTGCCTATAAAAATTTATATTTTTATATAATGATTTTTATATACAGATACTTTGTTGTAACTTTTTTTTCAAATTTTTCAGCAAAGTTATTTTCCCATCGATTTCTAAACAGAAAAAGTAACAAATTTTGGTTGGATTTTGGCTAAAATCGTATCCATCGTATGTCAAACAAAAGTTATGATGGTTTTTGTAAACAAAATAGGCCTTTTTCAAATGTTGGTTTTTCCAGTTGGGGCAAACCAAACAATCATTTCTTAACAGCATTTGAAAGGATTTTTATTATTGCATATCATGTCTGAAAACGTGAGATAGGTTATTCTTTAAATTGAGTAAAAACGCATTTGAAAAGGGCGTTATTTTATAAGAAAATTGTTAATAACTCGCTAACGGTAGAAGACATCGATTAAGATAGCATTCTCGAGAAATTGAAGAACCAAGAAGCCATTGGTTATGTTTCCAACATTGGCCCTTATGAAAACTTCATGTCAAAATCCTGTTATGAAAAAAACTATAAATACAAAAACGGATTTTTGGGATTCCAGAGAGCAATTCTCTTGGAGAGAAAAAAATTACGCTCTTTACTTAAATTACAGAACGGTATTGAAATCATTCTTATTGAACACCCGTTAAGTAGAACGATAGCAATCAGTACATGGGTCATTCCATATCAAGTGACCAGAGAAATGCATCGACCCTCTTCGATTCGAACAAAAATTGGCTGATATACTTGTTCTAGGCTATTAAACAAAAATCCAAAGTTTTAGACCAATCGGTGAACCCCTCGGCCCATGGGCTGCCCCCATTTTTTTGAGATTTTTGAAAAGTCAATATATTGTTTATTGAATATCTCGATGAATAAAAGAGCTACAAACAATGTTAAATGTGACAGATGTTTTTAGGAAAATTGAGCGAAAAGATCAAACCCAAAAAAGGAGAGAGTTCCTCTCCCATGTGCGCATCGGTAAACAGAGTGCACACAATAGATCGCTAGAATAACTATACAAGCCACAGTGGTACATGAGCGTCTTCCAACCGGACATTTTTGCCTGTTGAAGTGGCGGACTTAGTCCGTGCTTCGACCTACCCCGCAGTGGGATGTTAGGCAAAAATGTCGTTGGTTCGAGTACCACTGTACACATGCCCTTTTCGCTCAATTTTCATAAAACATCTGTTAAATTTCCAAGCCTGCCGCACACTAGCGGAACTATCAAAACTTTCTCTTCATATCTTTCATTCTAGCCAAAAACATTGTTGTTCACTCTTGGTGCCTCATGGTGATGAGCGAACATCTCCTTCTACATCATAATCGTTACTCCTCGCACGGAGATAACAATTAATGAATGTTAAATACTTTTCTGAAAGGAAATTAAATTTGCTACCAAATAAATATTTTTTGTATTTTTTACAGTGTTGCCAACATTGTTATTTTTGTGGTTGAAGTATTAAATTGCGTTTTTCTCAAAATGCTCCCACTTTTTTTCAATTTTTATGGCTCCAATGTGTTTAGCAGACTTTTTTACATAAGAAACACTTATCGAGACAAAACAATTTGCTCCATCATGGAGATAGTAAACTTGTACATTGAAGATGTAAAGCTACTCCTAAGCTCCATCTATGTAGCTCCATCTTGCAACTACACTAGTTCTGATCGGTAACGGAGAAGCAAATACGAAACGCAAAGTCTTTGAAAAAAAAAATAGAGGAGTGACAGTTCCCAATACTGATTGCTGTCGAAGGCAGGTATTCTTTTTTTTCGCTGTTCAGTTTCAGTTTCATTTCATTGAAGATTGAAATATTTCATTTCCATAGTTAGTTTTATAGTTAATTCAAATGGAAAGAATTCATACAACGTAGGGTAAAAAGAAGATGTATCAAAATAAAGTGTGTCAGTAGTAATCGAAACGCCAAGTAATAAAGATTAAACTTAGAACGCCCAATAAAGTGCTTAGTGAAGTTTCAAAACTTGTTCGAGTGGTGAACCTTGTGGTGCCCAGTTTGCACCGATAGTGAACGACACGGCAGTGTACGAACTGCCCGTGTGTTGCCCCAATTACAGTCGGAGACCACGATTCTGCCCTATCAAGGAGCTTTCCAAACAATCTACAATCAAAACATTTGAGAACCAACCACTACCCGAGCAGGAACGAATAACTTGATAACAGGGCTTGGTATTTAAGAGCGCTGCATAAGAGTTAAATTACCTGAGGATAATACCACGAAATTGTTCCCACAATTTTATGCGAATATCAAATTGAGGTAATACGATACTAAAAAAGAACTTCTCAGGTATTCTCAGGTATCTCACATAACAAGTTTTGTTATTCGAGAGATATTTTGCTTGAAATTCTTAGGTATTTTGCGTTGGTATTTAACCTCTTTTGCTGAGCTGTTACACACCAAGGCCAGTTATCAAGATCAAAATTAGGTATTAATATGTAATTTACTCCTACTCGGGTAGGAGTGTTAGCGCCAACGCCAATGTAACAAGGTCAACATGTTTTATTGTGCTCTTGATTCTGTTAAATTAGTACATCCACCGAAATGATTGTGTGTGTCTTCTCCTTTAGCATTTTAAGCTCATTGCTTTCACAGTTAGCTTATTGCTTGCTCTCAACTTAGTGTTCTAGATGCACTTCCACAGTTATTAATTGAGAGCTTTCGATGCCAGGTACCATTTTTTTTGCATTAGTATGATTGTGTGGCAAGTACAATCATACGCTATGCCCAGGGAGTCGAGAAATTTTCCTTAACGAAAAATTCCTAGACCAGACCGGGAATCGAACCCAGCCACCTCCAGCATGGTGTTGCTTTGTAGCTGCGCTTTTATTGACTGAGCTAAGGGAGGACCCATGATTGTGTTTGTGTGATTACTATATCCGCTGTGATTTGTAATGATTTGTATGCAAGTTATTCCCAATCCCCAGAGGATTTGTACATGCGTGAGAATTCCAGCCCTTTTTAGGGCGCTGTGAGTTGATTTTTCCACAAGATTGATTTGTGACACAGTTTTGAGGCTGAAAAGTTATATTTCCCACTGGGGCCAGGCTAGCGCTCCAACAAGGAGTGCGGTAAAAAAAACTAAACAAAACGTCCAGATTTTAAGTGAATCGAGCTTCAATTTATCTGATCAAGCATTTGGCGGGAGGAGTCGGCCATTTGGCATTACTTCATGTGAAATAGGATTATTTGGCTTCCCGGATAAAAATAGCCATACAATGACAATACAATAACATAAAATAACATTAAGATCTATTTCCGACTATGAATCTTATTGTTTATGAATCAGATAAAGGAAAAATGCATATTGTTATTACAATAGATCTACACTCCATATCCTACACCGAGGCAAATTTCCGTATACTCTTTGTGTGTGAAACTACATATTTTTTGCAATTTGACTCGACAAATAAAAAATATGTGTGATCAACACACAACTAATGCAATTTCCCACAAATAAAAGCTATGTTGGCAACGAAATAAATATCATTTGCTCTGACAAATAACATATATGTGTGAGGTTTGAATTTTTTATTTCAATGCGCCATAAAGTTTATGTGTCTGATTCTAATAAAATTTATATGCGGGTTTATTACTTTCATTTCAATGTGTTATAAAAAGTATGTGTATTATTCAAATAAAATTCATAGTTTAAACAATAACGTTCCGGTGACAGATGTGTTAATTTTATTGGTATATTTTTCCAAGTTTTTTTCACACATTATAACCCGTATGACCTGTTTCAGTACGTCATTTTCCGTACATCCTCTTTCGGTATGTCCTCTTTCTGTGGTGATTTTTTTCACTGAAAATAATGAAGAATCGTTTTTTCATAATTGATGTAAATGAAACAAACAAAAACCTTTAAAAATTCCCAGAAGTTGTGCTGGAAGATCGAACAAATTGTCTTCTGACGCCATCTTGATTGCATGCACTCAAATATCAAAAGTATGTGTGCAAATCACATAATTTTCAACTATAAATGTTATGGGAGCTCACATATAACTAATATTAGTAGCGCCCATACGTGTTATGGGGTACCTTATAAAATGAAAAGGTGGCATTATAATTTTTATGTCTATGCAAATATCAATAAGGTGTAGAATATCTTATAACAGCTATGTGCTCTTATCAAATAAATTATAAGTGTAAAATTTTATTTGTGTGAGATTTTGAACATTTGTGAAACAATACAATTAATGGTAATTGATTAAAATTTGTTCGGAAAATAATGATTTTTTCTATAGTTCAGATACATTACGATCCCCCTTTTCTTTTGTGAATGTCGTAATTTATATTTATATTGTGGTAGCAATAATTCCTATTGTCATCTTATCATTGTGAACAATACTATTTATTGCACATATATTGACATATTTATTGATTCTATCGTATGGTTACAATATATTCAACTGTAAATCTATGGAATTTTTTATTCGGGTTACTGGTGCTACTGCATAACAGTTATTTAGTATATGTATCAGTTATTCATGGAACTTCACATCCTTACTCCATGTATCACACTACATTTTATTTTAACCAAATAGTTGGATCCTGGAAAGTGTAAGCTGTTTAGTGGAATACCTGTAGCTTAGTATTTTCTATTTAATTTCAACTACCTTTATTGCTTATCTTGGCAGACCGATAAATAGTTGGTTTAAAAAGGACCTAAGTAGAAAAAAGAGAGCATGCTCACAACCAAAAGACCAATTGCCAGTATCCTCATGCCTAGTGACCTTATGGAAATGTCCCTATGTCAAATCCAGGCTTTTTCACGAGTTATTGAGAAACTTTTATAAATTTTACGTATTAAACGGTTTGCAAAGAGGAACGAATTGTTACAAGTACTATTTCCGGATACTTCTGTAAGCCGCAGCCGAAATAGGGCTATCTGTAAATGGATAAGATTTTTATAGTGGAATTTAAAGGAACTTGCTCGCGTTTACTAGTGAAAGTTTAAAAAAGTGTTAATTTAAGCGTAGTGTTAGTTAAAATTTTCCTAGTTTTCAAATTACAGTGTTTATTGTTGATTTATTGACAAATTTATTATTTTCCTAAAAAAAATCGCAGTGCGTTTAAACGAATTTCCCATGATAAGCTTTATTTCTGTTCTCAATCCAGCATAAAAAGAACCAAACTCTAATTTGCAAGAACTGTTTTTTTTTTCTTTCAAAAGTGTATAATATAAAACTTCTTCGAACAATTTAAATCATTAATAATTAAAATTACGCAAAATTTTTTGAGCGTTTCAACGATTCTGCGTCCAAATTTTCCTCACTGTAGCTCATTAAAAAGTCCTCAGATATCGCCTTCGATAAAAGGCTTTGTCAGTATTTTCAATGTTTTCACTTTTGTGTCTCGAATTCGTTTTGATTTCAAAACTTCCTCATCACAAACAGTGAAGGCTTCCCGTTATCCGGTTTCAAATAGCTTCTAGGCTTTCGAAGTATCAAAGCAGGCGGGCTTCGAAACTGACATGTGTTTTTGCTGCTGCGTTGTTTGTGCGGAAAATTTCAAACACCATTTCGATTACTTAATTCAGGTGAAGTTAAATTAAAGCCTTGGCGTTCCTTGTGAGAAACGAAGTGTAGATGCCAAGTTTCGTTTGTTGGTGAGTTTCTCAAAAGCTGTTTTTGGTGCTTATCAGTTAATATTGTTTCTTAGTGCTGTTATTCTGCCTTCAGGACAAGAACCGAAACTTACTATTTGTTACGCGAAGTAACCCAAAGACTGTCAACCACACCACATTTCATAATAGACTTCGTCCGCACAAGAAGATCCTGACGACGTATCTTTCACAATGCTTCAGAACTCCATTCAGGAAGAAACCGAACCGACCGGATTGCCAATAAAATCAGGTACAATTTTATTTCTTATTACCCATCAATGAGACATGTATATCGTATTCTATTCTTCGCATCCCCCACCAGCACGAACTGAAATCCAAACTGACACTCGTTAGAAAGTGTGAAAACATATATTTGCCAACGAAACAATGACAACATTAGAATCTATGTCGCACACATGTCGGAACTGCTTGTGACAACAACTCAGCTCCAGGTTTCCAATACCAGAAAGTGTGTAATCGGATGGAACTATTTTATCTCCTGAACAGAAAACCGTATCCCAGCCCAGTCTTTGTATTATATCTCGTTCTTGTTCGTTCTTTATTATGTCAATTGGTAAATACAACCCATCCGTCATGCATCCCCTTCATCTACTGATTCACCGCAAAGCCACCCACAGTTCCCCAGGGAATCTACCACTGGTCCCGCTCCCAGTCCGGATCTCCGTACATTATCGTCCAACATTGTTGTATCGAAATGAATAAATTATATGCATATCTTTCCTCGGGCAGATTGTCGTTCTCCGTCCGGCTGAAGGCAACAAGAAAGGAGCATCTTCTTTTCACAGGAATCGAACAATCGAATCCCGATCCAAGCAAGCCAGGTGACAACTAGCAACGACGACCGGGATATTCAAATAGAAATTCTTGCATATTGAATCGAGTAACAGGGTTTCGTGTTTGCATACAACTTTGTACCAATCATCGTGCTTCCTTTTTGTGTGCGGGGCTCCGGCACTCGGTTCTCAGTGGCAGTGTATCTGACAGATTGTTCCCAATCCTGGGTGGTAGACCTCAATCACAAACCCGGAATTGATGCTAGCGATTGAAAATGATACGCTGCTAAATCCTGATGGCGGCGGCGATGCTGATGAGGGGTTTGAGGGGGGGGGCTTGGAGCCCAGAACGGAAAACGGAAATGCAAACGATAGAGATATGGAGAGATTTGCCTGGGATGTTGACTTACCTGCTGCTGCTACTGCTGCGGTGGAGTCGTCTGACAGGATGGCAAAGTTTGAACAGGAAAATTAGTATACGAGTTTTTGGGGTAGAGGTGTTTCGAACTCGAGAATGATTGGGGGTAGGGGGGAATTTTGAGTAATTGTTTGGTTCCCTAGTTTTCATAAGAGTAATATAAAACCCAAAAAACTGGCAACACTTTACTCGAGCAAATAGAGTCATATCAATGACCGCACCGAAATAGCAATAGAATGGGAGAATTGGACGACCGACCGACCGCCCGGGACAAGGATCTTTCAACCAAAGACCAAGACACTTTCTACCCCCTTCCGATTACCTTATGCAAATCGACGAACAGATACGAGCTTAAATTCAATTTTAAATTGTCTTTGCTGACACCGTGGACCGTACCGGGCCAACGAACCGGCCTCAGTACGAGTTAAATTGAAGTGAAGTTCCCTCGTATCCGGTGCCGATTCCAGCACCGGTCGGTTCTCTCCTCTTTGTTTTGCTGCACTTCGGTGGGGAAACCGAACACTTCGACTTGAGGCCGGGACAAGACTGTGTGTGACCAACCGCATGAAACGCTTCCCCGAGAACACACATCACTTCTCCTAATGTGCCATTTCCGATTCCGATTCCTAATCCGGCCGGCCGAACAGATTCTGGATGTGTATGTGTGCGTGACAGGCCGCATTCGAAATGAATTTATGGCATGTCCCATGCGATCCGAACCGATTCCTTTGCACCACGAGCCGAATGGGGATGGGCCACTTCCTTGTCTGTCCTATTTATGAATTCAGTCTTCATCTCACAAGTTCCTGACTGCCAACGACGACGACGACGACGACGAGTAGCTGGGAAAACAAAATTAAAGATTCATCCCACATTAAATATACGCAACGAACGGACGGAGGCAATTTTCTGCACTTCCCTGTTCGGTACGGTTTTTGGAAATGTGCAGGATCTTCTCGAGGTTGTGGCAGCAGTCCTAGATTTCCCATGGAGTTAACTACGCAACGGCCATTCCGAAGGATGTAAACCAACACACAACAAGGACACTCACAATGGGAAACGTGGCGCAAATCTCTGCATCCAGCGCTCTGAGATCAATTATAAACACATTTTCCCGTATGTGTCCCTTCCTTTGTTTCCTGTTCAGCATCCAACATTCCGTAACAGTCAGTGTGCAGATGACAACAACCCTGCACCCTGAGATTGGAACTGTTTGTCCAAACATTGCGCCGTTCCACTATCGGGGAGAGGAAGCAAATAATTACAAGACTTTGAACAGGAGAAACGATTACTGCGACGATTGTCTTTTGTAGGGGAATGTCTGTCGCCACTTCCTATCTATCACACTGCCGGAGCTGGAAAAACAAGAGATGTCGTCGGATGATGGGTTTTCTGTGGCGAAGTAACTGGAAATTTTGCGTTCGACAGGCGGAAAATTTCACTTTGCAAACGATGCGAACGATTGTTGAGCAGCTGAACAAGGATGCATGCGACTTGTTTCCTTCATTTTGAACGTGATGAATTGAGTTTGGAATTGAATGTAAGCTGCGGAAGAATTTGGAAGGATCCGCCAACAAACAATGCGTTACTTGCAGATGGTTATTCATGGGTCCAGAGACGGGAGAATGGTTTCGGTGAGATTGAAAATAAATCATGGAGCCAGAAATCAACTCTTCTGGTTGAACGAAATGAAATTTGTTGCAACTCATAATGGACTGTGTTTAGTGTACTGTAAGAAAATGGCCTAACAAACGATTTCATAGATTAACTATGTTGCATGCATATTAGGCCATCCTCATTTTCAAAAATGTTGTCAAGAAATTCCACTCTTGAAATGTTCGTCTTGGCTAGAAAACAAACATACTTAAATTTCAAGACCGTACGTTGACGTTAAGTGCTTCCCAACGGACCTGAAGAAATGGTAGTACGGATGACTACTCCACGCGGTGGCGAGCACGCTACTGTAGTGTATGGTCTTGCAGGTCGACTATGATCAGTGTCGTCAGGTTGATAACATTTCATGTTCGTTTTTTATATTATCAATGTTGTTTAGGACACTTTATCATCAGTACACCAGTTTTTAGGTACAACACAATAACGTCATCATAGACGTGGCCGGATAGCTCAGGTGTTAACCGTTCTGCTTACTGAGCAGATGGTCGGGAGTTCAATCCAGGTCCGTCCCTTCCTTGTCATTTGTCAACTTGCATCTTTCTATCATCACTAGATCACAAATAAAAAGCAATCTACTGCGCTTTCATTGATCGCGCACTTACCACAGTGAATGGCCAGGATGATCTATAAATAACCTACCTCACCTAACACAAATCTATCCTTCCCTTGACAATTGTAGAGACGCAGAGGTTAACACGGTCTTTTTAACTAACGATTGTCAAACTAATCATCCTTCCCCCCTCCCCAAAGACCGTGGCCGGCGCCGGGTACTGATCTGATCTATAAATATAATTAATGAACTTGTTGTACATTCAAGATGCAAAGCTACTTCCCAAACTTACATTGATAATAAAAAAACCACTTAATGGAGCTTCCTTACACTTACTTTTTTAATCGTTTTGTACATGTTGACCTAATTGTGTTGTTTTGTTTTTTGGTATTGTTAAAAAGACCGTGCGTGGCGTAGTTGCACAGAGAGAACCACATATATGGGAGCTTGGGAGTAGCTTAACATCTTCATTGTACAAGTTCACTATTTCTATTTATAGATCACTACCGGGCGCCGGCCACGTACTCACGCGGTCTTTGGGGAGGGGGGAAGTATGATTAGTTTGACAATCGTTGGTTAGAGACCGTGTGTTTACACCTCTGCGTCTCCACAATTGTCAAGGGAAGGATAGGATAGTTTTTGTGTTAGGTGAGGTAGGTTATTTTTAGATCATGGGATTCACTGTGGTAAGTTATGCGGATCAATGAAAAAGCGCAGTAGACTGCTTGTTATTTGTGATCTAGTGATGATAGAAAGAGGCAAGTTGACAAATGACAAGGAAGGGGACGGACCTGGGATTGAACTCCCGACCATCTGCTCAGTAAGCAGAACGGTTAACCTCTGAGCTATCCGGCCACGTCTATGATGACGTTATTGTGTTGTACCTAAAAACTGGTGTACTGATGATAAAGTGTCCTAAACAACATTGATAATATAAAAAAAACGAACATGAAATGTTATCAACCTGACGACACTGATCATAGTCGACCTGCAAGACCATACACTACAGTAGCGTGCTTGCCACCGCATGGGTAGTCACCCGTACTACCATTTCTTCAGGTTCGTTGGGGGAGCACTTAATGTCAACGTACGATCTTCAAATTTAAGTATGTTTGTTTTCTAGTCAAGACGAACATTTCAAGAGGTGGAATTCTTGACTTGGCATTTTTTTTCAAAATAAGGGATGGCCTAATGCATATACAGTCATGGCTCAACTCTGCCACCTTTTTGACCCGATTTTGTCAGCATGACGTTTGTATTACAAAAAAAAGGACAAAAATTGCCGATTGTCCATGGGTTAAACTTCACCCGCACTGACAAAACTACCCAAGCAGCATCAATCATAGTAACCCATGAGTCAGCAGACAAAATTTGACAGCTCTATCAGTCGAACTCTAACCGTGATAGCAAAAACAGTGAAGTAACTCCGTTCAGAAGTCGAAAACGGACATCGTGCGGCACTTTGTGGACGCGGGATACGCCCGTTCCGACATCTACAACATCTTGGCACTATTAGACAACAATCTGAGCATCGAAAGAAAGCCCGGCTCCGGATGGCCGACGACCCTGAGCGACAAGGAGCTCCAAAGGATGCTGAAGAGGAAAAGTGGCTACATCGCTGCGTGCGCTTGGACAGTGAAAAAGTACCTGGCGAACATGAACATACATGTCAGGAAGTGGGAGTCGCGTTCACTGGTTTCGGAGCTGCAGGCAATGACGCAGCGGCTGAATAAGATGGTCAACTCGATTTTCCAGGCGAATCGTGACAAGGCGATGGTGATGGACGAAGAGACCTATCTCACATTGGATGGCAACGAATGCCAGGGCACTTCGTATTTTCCTTCCCCCATGAAGGAAGTGAGCTCCGAGGTGAAGGTCATTTCACACACCAAGTTCCCCAAGAAGGTGCTGCTGTGGCTGACAAGAAGTGGATGTCAAAGCCGCTCTTCTTTCGCTCCGGACTGGCCGTGAACGGGGAAATTTACAGTACGGAATGCCTGCCGGAAGTTGCGTCGTTCATCAAGAAATACCATAAGGGCGAAGACGTGCTGTTCTGGACGGATCTGGCGATGGTCCACTACTCGAAGCGGAGATGGAGCGGCTGAATATCGATGTGGTACCCAAGTCTGCGAACCCGCCCAACGTCCCCAAGCTGCGTACCATCGAGGATTTTTGGGTCAACCTGAAGCGTAAGATCTACTCCAACAATTTTGTCGTGAAAACTGAGGACGAAATAATAAATAAAACAAAAAAAGAACTCAAAAACACGCATGTTTTCGTCTGCCATTGCGAATGTTCCGGTTAACTTCCGGAAGGCCGCTCGCAAGGACGTAGAATTTTTCTGCAAGTAAGCATAAATAATTGCCTTCCATGGGAAATTTATCAAAAGCAATTATCTGTCTTAGCTTTTTCTTATCACCATCCGAAAAAAATCCATATTTTTAATGCAATCGTTATTAGTCATAGGTGTATGGAGAGAGTGATTCCTTTTCTTACTGGCAAGAAATGGAGACAAGGGTTCAAATTCAATCCTTAAAATACCTACGGTTTTTGCAAGTTTGAGTGCCCTTATGATCCTATTATCTGTTGCATTTACCCAACATTACATGCTGAAGCAAACAATATTTACGGCCGATGCAAATCACTGATATTTGTGTGCCGTTCATTCACTGAAATCCGTTATCAGTGTTGTAACTCAGTGGTTGAGTATTTTTTTCGGCTCTGACCGTTTCAGTATTGTGTACTTAAACATGAGTGAGCCCGTGTATATTTAAAAAAACAAAATGCGGCCTTTCAAATTTTCATCGAAGCTTTTACAATGTTCGCAAGGATTTGACATTCAAGTGTTAATGGAGGATTTTTGACGAAGGACTACGTTTGCGTTATCTAAACTGGGGTACAAATTAAAAAGAATCGAATTGTCACGAAAAGCGGTCAGGTTTTGAGCGTTAATATTTCAGTCGTTTCTCCAAACATTTTAAAAATATTTGCCACAATCAATCGGAAATATTTCTACGCGTCGATTTTAAAATTGCAAACTATTGATTTACAACATTGAACTGTTGAAAATAACGCAAAAATAAGGTGCTGTCTGACAATTTAGTTTAACAGAGTAAATCTACTGAATGCCAAGTATTTTCCTATCATAGACTGAAAATGTAAGTAAGGGAAATCTCATATACAGCAGTGAACGATGTAATACGTACAACCTCCGCAAAAAATTTCATTTGCTCGGCAGCCTTGGAGCTGTTCAGAACGGCAATGAGCCAGCATTGAATCGAGCGAGCAACTATTGGACAGGTAGCTGATGGCTCTATCGCCTTTTACTAGGCATCCGTTACTAGGCAGCCAATTGGCTATGCAGTCAGTTAACCAAGTCAGTGGTGAATTTGTAGCCAGCCTGTTGGCGTAACCACAAGCGAGAAAAGTGGGACCTAGTTGGCAGCCATCTTTCAGTAGGGTGGTTGAGTGGTACTTACCTTACCAATCGGACTAGGGCGGCGTGGCCTCTGCTGTACACAGAAGTTGTCTCCATTCTATTCGATCCATGGCTGTCACTCGCCAGCCTCGCTGTATGCGGAGGGTCCGCAGGTCGCCTTCTACTTGATCGATCCACCTTGCTCGTTGCGCGCCTCTTCTTCTTGTACCTGTCGGTTCGTTTTCGAGAACCATTTTCACGGGGCCGTGTCCGACATTCTTTACGACGCCCAGCCTATCGTAGTCGACCGATTTTTGCGATGTGTACGATGGGAGGTTCTCCCAGCAACTGGTGTAATTCGTGGTTTATTCGCCTCCTCCACGTTCCGTCTTTCATGGTTGAGTGGTATCAAAGGTATAAGCCAGCCACCATCATCATTGCTAATGTTTGTAGATAATGCATTAACAGTGGCAGTGTAACCAGCTGATGACTGAGTTTAATTATCTGCTAACAACTGTTGCAAATATGACTGGTCCAAAGATAATCCATCAAACATGGACCATTTAAAATCCATCCTATTAAGGACGACCAATTTGATCTAAAGAGTTTGAACCAGCGGTGGTTGAACAAGTTTCAGCTTTCCTTTCATCGCATATCTTAAAACTTTTGTACAATTTCAAACACGGCTCGGAAATTTAAACGGTCTTAATATTATTCCGAAGCACAAATATAAAGCAAGCTTATGCCATGACTAGCATGCAAGCATAAGTCCCTTAGAACAATGAGCCAGCCACTAGACAAATTTGTTACATAACTGCGGAACTTCAATTATCAATCCATACCACATGTGTGGCACACTGAGGGAAACTTTTGACAATCGATCTTTTGGAAATAAGAAACCGGCAACCTTGTCAATTTACGTTGTGGTTGCCAGGCTGCAGAAAAGCAAAAATTTGGACTGTCAACACCCTCGGCACCTTTTTGGAACACCCAGAACACAGCAACGCTTGTGGACACACTTAAATAAAACAGCACAGGAGAAAAGTGTGCTGAGCGATCCACCCCTTGGCAGCATGCCAAATAGACTTTTTGCAAACGGCGACCGTGACGAAATATTTGAACAAATGATTATAACCTTCATTACACATTGCTACGCTGTCCTATGCGCATAATCTCATTGAGCTGTCCCTTGTAGTTTTGTAGCGCAATGCTCAAAATGTTCACAGCAGCTTTTGTTACTAATGTGCGGTCCTAATAGGGTCCAACGCGCGTAAGTAAACTTTCGTGCAAGGCATCAGCTATGTTTCGGAAATATTCTAAAGCAAATAAGAAAAATTGTTAAACTTTTCCGACAATCGCCGGTGGAAAATGGAATCTTGCAAAATAAAATCATCGCAGCTCATCAAAAACCGCTGCAATTGCTTATCGATGTTACAACAATATGGAACAGCACTGGAAGGATACTCGAACGAATTATTCGTGTCTATGAATGCATCAAAATGATATTGACAGAGCTCGGATATTCGAATCCTCTAAGTGACAAAAATGTGCTGAGTCTGAAAACACGTTTAGATATTGCAACACGGAAAAAAGTCCGTTTGAAACAACAAACTTGTTGGTGACATCCAAACAAAACTGGTGTTTTAAAGCCGTTTTGTTTCAAACCAACGATTTCGTTTTCTTGAACAAACAGGTAGGTTGGTTGTCCAAGATATTACAACAAAAACACAAATTATGGTTGTTCTAAAATATTTTTGTTGCACCTGAGAGGGATTTATTATTACCCACAGGTTGTTGACCAAGGAACAAATAAATTTTAATGATTCAACCAGAGCGGCGTAAATCAAACTGAATTGTTAGAGAAAACAATTAAAATTGAGTTTGAAAGACTTTTTTGTTTATTTTATTCCATCATCCGTCCGTACGCTCTGCCTCACTAACAATAGGTAAAATTTAATATTTTAATTTAAAAACAACCTGAAATAGTAGAAAGTGGCATTAACATTTGTAGATTTCTCTCAAGAAAGTCATTGTAAATGCACTTATCTAATGTTCTAATTAGTATTTTATTTAAATAAATAACCTACAGTAGAAATGCGGGTGAATACAAACGGAAATGTTTGTCGGTTCAATCCGTTTTCATTTGCTGCTTCAAAACAGCATTGCACTGCTGAATCATACTAAAATTTGTTTGAAACAAACCACAAGCGTTGATAGAATCAACCAACAGATCTCGTTTGTTTTTAGTAGCTGTCATAATGAAACAACCAACATAATGGTTAATTCAACCGGATGTCTGACGGATTGAACTCAACTGCATGCCAATTCCCAAACAATTACTAGAATTTTGGTTTGTTTTGCTCACCGTAGGTGATCAAATCAAACCAAATAGCCCGATGTTTGTGCTCAATTCAACGCAAAATTCCGGCTAAGTGAAACTGGAAATATGTTTGTGTTTACCGAATCTTTTTCCTCAGTGAACCAATCAAGCTAAGTGTCTGCAGCTAAATGAGGCAGACAAGATGCAGCCTCACGGCTCTCTCAGCAGTCGGTAGCTTGGGTTTAACTGGAAATTGAGAAAAAATTGTGTTCTGCAGCTAATTCCAACTTACCTTTGCTTTTTCTATCTTGACAGATACGCGTATTTCGTCTACAATGATCAGACTTCTTCAGTGTCCCGTACTAATAACTCGAAATGCCAACGAGCTCCAGATCGCAGATAATGAAATTCCTAAAATACACTAACTGGTTACTGGAAATAGTAGACCTGAAACATTTATGTCATCAAATTCGAGTAGGAGGGATTTACTCTTCAGCAGGAGCTGCAGAGTGCTATTAAAGAACACTCCGAAAGAAATCACTCAATTGAGTCAGCAGACCGTAGAAAAATTATTCCTAAGGATGCCATGCTTTACGAGCTAACCGGCAAGTTGATGAGCAATCTGCAAAAACTTTTTGACAACTTAAAATCTATCAAACCGTCCTCGACTGACTGCGAGCGAGTAATCTTCGATTCTTCACATTTTTGCAAAAAAAAAATATGAATGTACTTACATTTTTGAAATCATTTTTTAAGAGGAAATCATAATTTTTCGCGGTTTTTGCTAAGAAATTTATGTACCAATCGAACGTTTTATCCAATTGTTAATGCTTATTTCATATGACTAATGCTTAAATAAAACGCAATTAACGATTTTCTACATTGTGTAGAAAACGTACTATTTTCCAGGGATCCCGGGATTTCCAGGGAAATAGAATTTAAATTTCCAGAATCCCGGGATGCCAAAAACCCCCGGGAAATGTGTAGTGTACTAGTGATGTTCGAGTGAGACCATTATTAAAGTTCAGCTCAGGGCCTTTTGTGTTACTATTTTGGCCGACACCGCCATCTTCTCCGTTGGCGAGGTAAACCAAGGTCTAAAAGAAAAGGATATTCGCTTCCTCTGGCCAACAATTGCTAAAAAGCGATTTGTCTCCGGAATCCTCCCTAACTACAAAGGAGACTTCCCGTCTCGGCAAAGTCACTACGGCCTTGTCTGTGAGCTCTGTCGATATCTATCTATGAGGGACGACGCCTGGGAGCAAATATAGTGGTTTCGCAACGTTGTCGCAGCAGTCCTGATCATCATCATCATCAACAACAACAACGCCAGTCAGTACCGGTAGCAGTATCCGCACAAGTTGATCGCAAAGCCCCTCCAGATTACCCAGTAGTAAGCCGACCTTGAAACCCAGCTCGAGAGGTCTCTTATACTGAGCATTTACCGGAGCTACAGACAGAAGAGTTATATAGCTTCCACACAAGTGCTTCAACACAAAATTATGTAGAAAATCCAGGCCAGTCCCACAGGTGGATCACGAAACAGTTGAGAATTGGCAATACGACCGTGTCCCATGTGGCAAAACCATTCAAGGAGACCTAGACAACCCAGAGGCGAGCTGGGAGCGAAAGAAACGCAAAGACGACCGACTCCGTGAACACAGGGAAGGAGAGGGATTACTTCAAGCGCAATTCGAACCATTCGGGACGCGGCCGATTTGATTCGGAAGAAGGTCAGTTCTTCAATCTGGTTCGTCCAGCAGACAATGGAGTGGGCCAGACATCATGTCTTCAAGGTAAGGAAGGCACCTAACAGAACCGATAAACAAAATACTAAGCCAATTCCAATCCAACGTAAGCGTAAACAAAGAAACTGTTTGTAATCTATCAAACACCAGCCTGATTTCAGCGATATATGGCTTAAATTTACTTAAAATTTCCCAATAATTGATTCCAAACCCAAATTTTATGCTCTATTCCATACAAGAGACCTGTTTGAGGCGTTTTTTGGCACCCCATGATTTCATGCTAAATTTAGCTTTTTATTTATTTGCAGTAGCGAGCTCGAATCTCATCCCCAGACAAGTTACAAAAATAACCAAGAGGTATTTAAGTGACTACGACGGGAGGTGAACCAGAAAAGCTCGATAATCAAAGAACTAAAACAAAAAAAGTGTTTCATTCCAACTGTGGATATCATTTGGGTGAGAGCACTGAAACAGACTCCCAGATTTGAAAATTTTAAATTTCCATACAAGGCACGTAATTAGTATGGAAATGAAAAATAGTTTTTTTTTTTGTAATATATTCATAATCAGACAGATCTCACCAACGGTCATAAACATAACACTAGCTTGTTCCGTGCTCCGTTTAGATGCATTTTGGTACACATTCATTGCTTTCAAATTTTGGTCGGAGACACTATAATTTCTCACATTAAATAAAACTACGGTACAGCACAGAGAAAACGTATCTTGTAGTCTCAATAACAAAACCAACTCGTTTCATTTCTGTCCACAGAAAGCTTTTTTTGTAGTATGAACCACGCTTACGAACTAACGTGTTTTTTTTTTGCTCATTCGTTTTCGTGAAACTAAACGTGGGCCTTGCTCTGCATACGGTTCCACTTAACAGAAAGATCATGCTTTTTAACCGTTCTAAATTCAACGTACTGCTGTATCAAGGGCCAGAAAGGGTTGGGGAGACCCGTAGGCAGAGATACTTACGCGAACCTTCGAGAATAAAAGAATTTCCTCTCAGCAATTTGATCCAAAAAACGAATAACAAAATATGCAGTTCAGTTCAACTGTCCACTCGATGATTTGTTTTGAAAAGGGATATCAAACTCATTACAAGTTCTGGAGTAGAATGTACCAATCATAAATAACAGTAACATCCCCTCATAGAATCCGGTGAGCTGTCCACTCAATTGTCCAATTGCAACTTCAATGATGCCTTGATGCACCTTCCCATCCCAGCATGGTTTAAATCAACGAAATATAATATACATATAGTATATGTAATTTGATACGATAAAATGGGTAGATAATGTTTTCTTTTCTATGAATGGACTTACTCTTTTTAAATCGTTTTTTAAGAGGAAATCGTAATTGTTCGCAGTTTTTGCTTAATATTTATGTACCAATCGAACGTCTTATCCAATTGCTAATGCTTATTTAATATGACTGCTTAAATGACAATGCTTGAATAAAACGCAATTAACGATTTTCTACATTGTGTAAAAAATGTACTATTTTTCAGGGATCCCGGGATTTCCAGGGAAATAAAATTTAAATTTCCAGAATCCCGGGATGCCAAAAACCCCCGGGAAATGGAAGCTCTAGGTGTAGTGTACTAGTGATATTCGAGGGAGACAATTGTTAAAGCTCAATTCAGGGCCTTTTGTGTTACTATTTTGGCCGACACCACCATCTTCTCCGTAGATAATGTTTTCTTTTTATTTCTTTTTTTTGTAGGGTTTCACTGGCAGGACTCTGATAGGTAGAAACCTCTACGCCAGGCCTCTGATGATATCGTTGCGTAGGATCCTTTCGAATCATTTTGCCAGCCGTATACGGAACATGTCGTCAAAGAAGACGCTTTGCAAATGACTCGGAAGGAGCCACGTTTGGGAATTTTGTTATGTTATGTTGTTCTTTGTTATTTTTTCCCATAGTCTGTTTATAATTTTATTGATGGTATCACGTTTTCAGCTTGAATGATTTGTTTCGAAGTTCCTTCTGTCTAGTCCGTTGGATTGTTATTTGTTTGAAGTTTTCCGAAGCAGTTTTCTCGAACCAAAAATAGAGTTATGATTCATTGTGTTAGACTGACATAACTTAACTCCCTTTGAAGCATTTCACCAGCCAGTGCAAGGATCATGTCGTTCATAGAGACGCTGTTGACACTGCCTCAATGGTGTTACATTTCCAAGGTTTGCTTCTCATTTCTTTGCATTGTGTTCATGTCCATTGTTTTGTATACGTTTGGTCATTGGCTTTATTTCGTCTTACCTCTTCTGATTCATTTATTTTTTTCGCGCTTATTCTTTTCATATGTTCCTACATTATTGAATTTTGTTTCTATCCTTTCATTGTGTTCTGTTTTATTTGTCTGAAACCAATTTCCTAGTCTTAGCGGTCTTGGCCGATCTCTTTATATTATTCCGCCATGGTCTTTTAATGTCATATGGTTGACCCATCGCATAAGATGGTAGTGGTGAGAGTCTCAATTATTTGTATAATTTTGAAAATTAGAATAGTTAATTATGAAGTTCCATATGATTATGTGCAAGCTTGTTGTTAGTTTTTACCATCTTATGACCTAGGTTATTTCTCACGAGTTTCATTCCTTTGCGATCGTATATTATATCTGCTAGTACCGATATTCAGAATACTCAGAATGACCAGTCTATGTCTATATTAACCACTTGACCACTGTTCGTTCTGAATACCTACAGTATTTTCAGCACAGTACTTGAATAAATTTGCTGTCCCAAATACTGTCAATTAAAACAGACACATCAGGTAAGCTCTACGGACATTGATGTTTCCAGAATAGTCATCACGTGAAGTTGGCTGCAGGTTTCTTGGAGCTGACATATAATACAGAGAATGTGAGAAGAATTGTTCTTTGTCCTCAAGGCCACTTGTCTCCCTAGTGGACCCACCACGTCTATTCTTTTGTAAACCCCAGCCTTTAACTCCTTGTCCGCATATTTTCTAAATACATTTTTCAATGACCTTTGTTCAGTTCAGAAGGTCTGATTCCTAGCTAAATAATATGTTGTTAGAGTCAGTGCCTTGATCACTGGCTGTCGTATAGAGCGTACATTTAAATTATAATATATATTTGCATTATCTGCACCTGGACATCAGGGACATATTACTAGTTACTCACAATCATGATCAAAACACTCACCCTTTTCGATAATGATGGGAACAATAATATTATTAAGAATACTAAGTGGTGTAGGTATATCTTGCTGTTTATTCAATGACAATTAAGAGTAAACAGCAATGAAAGAGTTGTCAAGCAAATAAAAAGTGCACTTTTTGTCGTTTCCCAAATTATTTGAAGAATTTTGAGATTGTTCTCAGCTTCGGTATAGAGTGAATTGCGGCTAAGCCGCCAGTAAGACACCTCTTTCAGCGCCTTCAAATAAACGTACTACGACGTAGCAGTGAAAGAAAAGTAGAGTGTGATACTACTCACTGCTGATCATGTTCTTAGTCTCCCATACTGGCCTTTTGCATGGGATTAGCCCTCTCACCTACGACAAGGTGACAACCATGATCTTCAAGAGGGTAAAATGGGTAGATAACATTTTCAGAATTATACGCTTTGCTTGCCCAATTTTCCAAAATTATGATTTCCTTTCGGCCTAACAATCACAATTAGTTGATCTCAGAACCTCTTAACAGAATACAATCAGACGTACTCTGTATTTACAGTTCATATTGAAAAACTGGTCAATAGTTGTTAAAATTAGTTTTTAGTAACTTCAACTGTCAAGCCTGTTAAAATCAAAAAACAAGAAGTAAATCAAAACGCGTTTACAGTAATAAGTACGAATACAAGCCGCAAAATCAGTTGAAGTCTCATGTGCTCCAGATGCAAGCGTCTTTAACGATTTTATATCATAATCAGTTATGCATTAATGGGTAGTTATCATTTTATCGTAGATATAATTTTTTTACTATCCTTTTCTGGTTAGGAAGACTCAATAGTATGGATGACAATTAAAACAGCTCATCGAATATAAGCTGATTACTAGCTCTTAGCTATATATTCGAGGTGTGCATTTTGCAAAGAGTATAATCGGCAAGTTAAACAACAAATTATATTGAATAAGCCGTTCTATTTATGTACTATATAAAAATTCATACTACAAATCGAGAAACCCGTCACGTAGGCCAGATGTTTTCGTTGTAATATAATAATTTTCCCTTCCTTATTTTAAATTAACATTCCTAATTCCTCCTTCCTAGTTATAAAAATATAAACTAAAACGTTCACGACCAGAAGTAAGCAACAAAATTATTTCAAGTTTTGTTATTCAGTTACGCAGTTTTTAGAACAGAGATTGATATAATTTAGATCACAGATTTAGTTAAAATAACAGAAATTGTAACAAAAAATCGTCAAGAGTAATATCATAGCAAACTATGATATAACTATAACATAAACAAAACAAACTTTATAGCAGTTTTGTAACCATATAGCAAAATCATATCAGCTAATGTCAGAATTAGTCTATTCCCGACCAAAAAGAAACAACAAAATTATTTCAAATTTTGTTATTCAGTAAGGCTATTTTTAAAACAGAGGTTGTTAGAATTTAGATCGCAAATGTTAACTACTGAAGTTAATAACTGAAATTGTAACAAAAATTCCCGAACAGGTAACAAAATTACAGTAAACTATATAACATAAACAAAACAAACTTTGTTACAGTTTTGTTACGATGTAGCAAAATCATATCAGCAAGTGTAAGAATTGATTAGTTTTTTGTGACTCCCAGGGCATTATATCCTAATTTGTTGTAAGTATGTTATACAATTATCCAGATAAAAACAACTTTAACAAGTTTATATCATAATCAGTTAGTCGTAACAAGGTTATCATTTTGATATTTATTTATTTATGTTAAACCCTTCTGGTCGAGTTAAACTATAAACAAGTGTCGTTCATTCTGCACAGAGAACTACAGAGAACAATGCTGGATCGATCTCGATCCTGAGTTATCAATAGAAACCACAATAGTTGAATCTCGAGAAGGTTAACTTCTTCCTGGTTAGATTCATTGGCCAACCCAGCTATTTCTTCCCTCATCTTAATTAAATCACATCCAACTAACAATTGTCTGACGACTTAAAGCGAACAATCCCCCCCAAAACTCCACAATCTTCCTACCATTAAACGAATGACATCAAACGGCCCTCTCCAATTTAATAATTCATACAACATGCCTCTGTACACAAGAAGCGCTCTTGTACCGACTTTTTGCGGTGGCGACCAGCGCCGGCAGAACATTCCAAACTCCCAGCTCTTCTATTCCTACATCCTGTTTTGATTTGTAATTATAAATATTTAACAAGCTCTGTGTGCCGTTATCTTCTCTTTGCAGTGAATTCCCCCTCGGGCAGCAGCTGTGAGGATTTTCACAAAAGTAGCTCATGACAATCACACACACGCATACACACACAAGGTAAGTAAAGCAAACTCATTCAATCGAACGAAAATCCTATCGCTTTAAGACACTTTCGCATGCGATTTGTTTTCAAAACATCCTTAAAAGCTTCCAGTGAATTTCCCATCGCAAGAAACGCAGTAGGCGGTGGCAGCACTGTCAAAGTTTCCGAAAAACAGCCCCTGGTCAACTAACACGATAGCGCAGCGCACTCTTCGGAGGGCTGCTATGCGACCGAAGCAACGACAAAAAAACAAGAAGAAGAAGAAGAAGGAGGGAAAACTCCGGTCAAAGAGTCAAAAGTGCAAAGGGAGCATCAAGAAATCCATTCCATTTAAACTTTATGATCCTTTTATTTGAATTTCCTGTGTGCGAGCGAGCGGGCAAGTGAGTTCGGTGCAATTTTCCCGCAAGCTGTGTTGTCGGCGCAAACGATAGCAGCAGAAGGAACGTATTTTTCATTGGATTCTTTTTTTTGTGTTTTTTTTTTGTTTCAATCTCTCCGACACATATTCACATTCATGCTCTGGCTGCACATCCGGATCCCTGGGCTCCCCGAACAGAACTCCAAATAACATGCAGCATCTGCAAAGACAATGTGATACAAACTCATATATGGCCCGTGTTGTTCTTTTCGGAAAGGTGCGACGGAGAAAAACGGAAAAGAAAGTGGCTTGGAGAGGAAGTTTGTCACTGTTATACAGCGAGGGGGGGCACTGAATCTGTTCTTACGCTGAACAATTACCCACTTGGTGAACTGATAACCTTAATTTAAGTTTTGCAGTACAGAATGTTACGGCAAGTACAAGAACAGACCACTTTACTATGCCACCCATTCGGAACTCAAAAGTTGAACTGCAGCCCAGTTTCCCCATCGGCGCGCCCTCCGCTCCCCTGATGCCATATCAGGAATAAATGGCAGTTAGAGCAAAGCCACATTCCATTTCACTGGCTGCGGTTTTCGGTGTGGCGTGCGGCAGGAGTGACGACAACGATACCACTTCCTGTTCCTTTCCTTGGCTCCAAAACCAGACCAGTCAACCGGAGTAGTGTGGCTGCACATTAGCATAACATCATAAAACTTTATTAAATATTTTAGTCGCTGCTCTTTGCTCATTTATGGTGATTCAGTACGAACGCTAGTCAGAAGCGGTCGACATGAACGCGGACGAACATCGATGAAATTTATAGATCGAATCCCTTCATGCTGCAGCATACCGCCAGCGTTGAAGACAACAGTGATCGGAATGCAATACATGTGCTTTAAATAAGTACCTACAACTGGGAACTTTATTCCATGGCTCTGAAAGTTTCCGAGGCCAATGCTCGATCATAAAGGTAGGTTCCGATAGATAAAAAGAAAGCAGATGGAATACTTCCAGTTCTAATTACAAACCACGTACAGCTGCATCAAATATCTCAGCTTGTACATGTACATACTGCTTGAAACCAGTTCCGTAACCTACTTCTATAAAACTGATAGTTCATTCAGTAGGAAGTGACCGAAAAAATTGCGAGCTAAGGTTAAGGTATACGGTTTTACACTTATCATAAAATGCTACTGTTTGTTGAAAAAAGACAATCTCTCGATCTTATTAGGTTGTTTTATAATTACTAAATTCAATTATGATTGCCTAAATCAACGTATTCATTATGTTTTTATCCTTTTTACAACTTTGAAAAGTCTTCGAAGAAAATTATTTAAAAATATCAGGAAAAATACAATTTTTTGAACGGTAGTGTTGCCAAACATGTTGTTTTTGCATTTTAAAATTAATCTGCAATTGTCGTTATTTTATTTGCAATTATTTGAAGCAAAACGTTTTTGTTAATCAGTGTTTTGTCATAAACTCATATTTTTGTTTCTCTGTGTCCTTGAATCTATTGTGTTCAAAACAATTGAACAAAATACTGAATGTTTCTGAACAAAATAATTAAGTACATTGTGCAAAAAATCCAATAACAACAATCTAGTACACTGCACTTTCGTAAACTTTGTGTAATTTCATTTGGTCACATTTTAAAGATTCTAATTTCATAGAGTTCCATAAACTTTTTTGCAAAGATTTCGTTTTTTCTCAACATACTTCGACCCCGCTTGAGTTACAACATTTGGCATGATATAAGTCCTTGTCTCTCATTAGTCTTTAGCTTTAGTATATCCGTATATAATACTTTCGGATTAATTATGACTGATAACAACGTGTTGGATGCTTTTCTGACAAAATTATACCATCGTAGAACGGCAGTGCTACCAAACGCACTTGTTTATAATGAGATACTTGAGAAAATTATTATGATAATATTGCATTTATTGTTAATCTAATCTGATCTAATACATACGCAGCCAATACGAGAGGAACCCTGGAAAAATTTGGGTTAAATGACGTCCAATTATTTTGTTTATCAATATTGATGCTTGCAGCATATCAAAGACATGATACAATCGTCAGGCTAGGGTTGGATTGACAGCAGTGAACATACCGTATGTTCCTAATACTTAATGTACACTCCGAATTATGTTGTATAGCGTTAAGAACATTGATGTTGGTGTATATAAATATACACATTGGCACGATCTCACAAAATCAGTAGCGAATTTCAAGATGACATTTCATCCATACAGCAACAGTCATGGCAAGAATAAAGTATACACTCCAATTATACTTAGCTTTTTGTTATTATCTAGTGAATACGTTCCGGATTGAGTATACGTTCATTCGTACACTATGTAGGCTTTTGGCTATATTCGCTTAGTTCAGTAAAGCAGTTCAAGAGTTTTGATTTGACAGTTGATTTGACAGTTGTCAAATGTAGCAGTAAGTGAATGTCATTTGCTCATTGCAATATAATCATGTTTCAATGAACGAATGGTCAATGTATTTAGTATTCCCTCCTTTTCATTGATAACTGCTTGAAGATGCCTTGGCATAAAGGGTGTTTCGATAAAAATTTGGTTGACTTAAACTTAACGCATTTTCTTTCATCGTGCGTTGAAAAAAATTAGCGCACCCCTCATTTTGAAGATGTGTGCGTGTAGCATCATGCCTCCATTTTGATTTTGAGATTAACACTTCAGTTATCAAAATGTCGTCGGAGGAAGAGAAGCAATGCATAAAAATTTTGTTCGTGCAAGGCGAAAATCAGAACTACTCTCACGCCCAGTTGGCGAAGTTGTTGAATGTAGCTAAATCAACTGTTACCAATGTATTAAAAGTGTTCGGTGAACGTTTGTCAACATCCAGGAAAGCTGGAATGGGGGAGGGGGGGGGGGGGTAATCGAAAGCCGGAGGCCACAGCAACGACAAAAAGAGTTGCCCGCTGTTTCGAGCGGAACCCCAACCTCTCCGTCCGAGATGTCACAAAGAAGCTGGGAGTGGTGCCTTGAACCGTGGATAGAGCTAAACAGACGAGCTGGACTGTCATCTTACAAGAAAGTGGTGACTCCAAATCGCGACGATAAACAAAACCCGTTGGTCAAAGAACGATCGCGAAAGTTGTACACGACGATGCTGACGAAGTTTGATTGCTTGGTACAGGACGATGAAACATACGTCAAGGCAGATTTTAAACAGCTTCCTGGACAGGAATTTTATACGACAAGCGGATGGGGAAAGGTGGCAGATATTTTCAAATTCATTAAATTGTCCAAGCTCGCGAAGAAATATCTGTTGTGGCAGGCCATCTGTACCTGGGACTTGAAAAGAGCAACGTTTACATTGCGACCAAAACCGTCATCCAAGAAATTCATCTGAGCGAGTGCCTACAAAAACGTCTACTGCCTCTCCTGAAGCGACACAATTGTTCCGTTCTATTTTGGCCGGATTTGGCATCTTGCCATTACGGAAAAAAGGGCCATGGAGTGGTATGCTGCCAACAACGTTCAAGTGGTGCCCAAGGGCAAGAACCCTTTCAACACGCCAGAGCTCCGCCCAATCGAACAATTTTGGGCCATCGTCAAGCGGAACCTTAAGAAGACTCAAAAAGCTGTTGTGAGCGAGAAACAGTTCAAGGCAAACTGGCGTCCTGCAAATAAAGTGAACAAAGAGACTATACAAAATCTTATGGCAGGTGTTAAACAAAAAACACGGCAAATCGCGTTCGGCAAAAAGGAAACTTAGCTGAATATTTTGTATTAACTAAACTTGAGAAAGAAAAAGAATTTGACTTATTAACAAAAAAAAACTTTGATCGACTAACACACATTTCTGTTTGACCAAATTTTGATCGGAACACCCTTTACTTTTACTACTTTTTTTCTGAAGCTCAAATAGCAGATTTTTTTTGACAACGTTACTTTTTTCAACCTGTTCAAAGACCATGGATTTTCAATTAAAAAAGTAGTAGTTTTCGGTGCGGTGGCTTTGGCTTTGGGCTTTGAAATATGTTGTAAATTTCTAGACCAACTTTCCAAGGAAACCTTCAAATTTTTACACGGAATGTCAACGTACTTGTTAGCACCGACAATTCTTTCGATTCAAGCAAGTTTCTCAACACCAGACCACGCGAAGTATCCCACTCCACTCTATTGCCTCCTCCGAGCTTCACTGTTGTCTGTTGTTGTCATTGTTGTTCCTCTCCTACCAAATCCTGAATCGCTACTTGTTAGCATTAGCATAAGCGTTTGCACACCTCGTGGATGGAGCTACGAGGAAGAATAATTCGTCCCAGGGCAAGCATGCCACTGGGTCAACTAACAGAGCATGAGCATGATTGACTGCCCGAAGTTGCTACTCAGTTGTTGCCAGATCAGCTGTTCTTACACAAGGAACCAACAGATGATATGCTTGGGACTAACATACATCTTCAAAGTGTAAAAACTGGTGATCCCAAACTAAGGCAATACAGACGCCGGCCCCACCCGAATGCAGGTCAAGTAAAGAAAGGGTAGGAATATGTTGACATGATACTCGACTGGGATTTTGGATATTAGGATTGGGGGGGACAGCAGGGTTCGTTTTAAGTTAACGATAAGCTGTCAAGTGAAATATTAGTTATAAAAATAACTACCGATTTCCGCCACTCACAAAATGTGATAGTGGTTTTTCATTGGGAAACTAAGAGATGTTTTTAATGCTGCATTTGGGCCGATTTAAACCAACAGTGAGGATCCCAGTCAAGGAGTGTGATAGTGGTATTTCCTTAGGAAAACAAAGTAGTTCATTTCAACGCTTGAGAGCCAACTTGGACTGATCTACACAAACAGTACGGAAGCCACTGCACAGTGGTCGGAGATGGTCAAATCACTAACCTAATTGTATAGTGCCTTAAATATTAACTTTATCCAAAAAGTGTCTGCGGACGAATTGTTCACATAGGAGGTAACTTCCAGAAAATTTTAATAACTTTTTTCCTTGATAGATAGAAAGGTATTTTCTTGGGCAAAGTTGTATATCTACTCAAAATATGAAACTTTGTCATAGACAAAAAAAAAACTATGTCAAGTAGTTTTGGGGGTATAAGTCGTTCTTGGTGACAACCCCTTTAAAATTAAATTTTATTACTTAACTTTTCATACATACTTTTAAAATGCAAATTATGATTTGAATTCATATCAACATATCATCATCCATATCAATAAGATAAAAACCAAATCTATTATTTAGAACAGAACGCTTGATGCGGTTGTTTTAAAAGTTTACTTGATCCTGAGTAAATATGATTAAACAGTGAAACAGTGACCTTTACCGCAGCTATGACAGAATTTTACTGCAAAGAAAACCTGCTATTCATTAGTATGCTTTTTCCAGACATTTGCTGATGGTGAAGATGGCAGCAAAACGAACGCAAACATTTTCTTAACGTCCATCGCTGTGTCCAAAATTTTATTTCAAAACCCTACACCATCTTCGACAAGATACTGTAGACCCGTACGGATTCAGTTCGTTAACGAGACGACTTATATAACTCTAAGAGAAAAACCGAGCAAAGCTAATGCAATTTGACAGGAAATTCTGAAACCTGGTTATCGTTGTTTGACAACTGAATATGTTTTCATTCAGACTGAATGAACAGCCTTACACCCCGTTCAGACTACAGCCGATATTACGTCATATAGGCTATCTTGATATCAACATCTATACATCTAGTTTTCACTGGAAATAATGTGCATGGCATTTGATATCAAGATACTTTATATCACGTAATATAGGTTGTAATGTGAACGGGGTTTTAATAGCAGAATGAATACCAAAACAATACTCTTTGAATATCATAATAAAAGGTTATTTTATTATAAGTGAAAACAGCTTGATAACAAATCCTGTATTTTAAGCCAATTTATTGAGATTGAGTTTCAAATGTTGTCAATTTGAAATCAAACTCTCACGTTAGTAAATGGTAAAATTATAGTTTTTCGAGTAATTTACGTAGGACGTTGTGAATGGAATCCCTCTCTTAGTGTGTTATGGTCGTGTTTCTTTAGAAAGATTGTACGTCGGTAGTTTTTTTTCCCATTTTTGTTTTTTAGTGCCCCGCTCCCGCATCCGAGACACTTTCCAATATCAGAAAAGGAACATTGGTGAGGTCGTTTTATATTATCAAAAATATAAATTAACTATATACACGCAAGGATCAAGAATGTCCATTTTTGTTTCTGGAAATGTGAAAATCATCCATTTGATATGCGAAGATTTTCATGCGGGGCTTATTGTATATGAAGATGACCTCAGAATGTACGTGTAGGAACAGGCATTCTTGAAATGGGTCGTTGGATTTTCAATAGAGCTGTCACCTTCAATCTCCAGGGCTAAAAATGTTTGCACATAGTGATTACATACACAGATAAAAAGAAACACTGAATTTTCTGCGTTATCTAATGCACATAAATGGAATGCTAGATTTGGCAGCAAATAATGGGATATTTCATGTAAATTTAAGCCAGATAACGCCTGAATCTAGCCTGTTGTATGAAAGATTGCAAACAATATCGTTGTTTACGCTCCTTTGACTTGGAATTACACGAGGGGAAATTTTACGCGCTTATTAAAATTAATTATTTTTTTCTGTGTATAAATTACTGAAGAAATGCAGACAAGTTTCTTCCATAAAAGCACTGCCGATCAGTGGGAGATTGATGGCAAACACACACACACAACAGCGGAAAACAAATCGATATCAAAGGCAACAGAGCTTGATACTAATATGATACCAGCTTGTTATTTTCCTTTGCTAGGGAAGCGAATATGATAGTTTTCCATGATCGGGTTGAGGTTTTACTTCACCTTTAAACAGTCATTCTACAAGAACGTCGATTAGTTTCCACACATCTACTCTTAGCTTTTTATGGATGCAGTCAAACTCACTGATGCACTTATGAACTAACATATAAATAGACGAAATCTTCACTCAAAAGGACTTTAAAACGGTTCTCACTTTTCAACACTCAAATTCGCGAGAAGCCGAAAAAACTTGACAGCTCACTGAATAACAAACCGACCGCGAGCAGCGCCTACTCCTTCGCCAAATCCAGGATCGATGACCGAAGATCCCAATCTCCATCATCAACAAAAAAAAAATATTCTCAAGTACGTCGTTCCGGTCGAGTTGGATGAAAAGTGAAGAAATTTGAAAAACTTTCTCCCAAAACAAAGTCCAAATTGAATCAGGTTCTAGCTCGGATGAACTCTCTCGGTCATACTTTGGAAAAAGCAGCACAATACTTGCTTTTTGGACTTGAAGAGTGTCCGCGGAAAAATTGCATCACTTTCAAAATACTGTATGATTTTAGCTATCTCTTGGGGTTTTTTTTAGTTAAATTTCCGGCGAAACGGCCTCAGCATGAATTATTAACATTTCGTGAGTTTCATTGTGATTTTTCGGAAATTCAGTCGAAGGAACAGGAAATGCGTCATCAAATCTTGTACACTAACCTCAATAACGCACATCTTTCACAGCGGCCAGAAAGATGTTGGGATCACAGTAATCGACCGTTTCTCGCGTTGTAAAGGGTTTCGGGGAACGTTGAACTGTCGATCGGAAGTATGTGAATGGATGAAAATGGTTAAAGATTAGCCGCTTGTAACTTCTCTAAGGGTGTTTTGGAAAACCTGAAAAAAAACTGACCTTTTATGTGTATTATGACCAAAAACATGAAACATGTCAATTCCACTGAGTTGGGTTGAAACAATGTATGAGAAAAAATAACTTCTCAGTAATGTCAAAACCACCTTAAGATAACATTCTACCAAATCATAATGCATTGCTTGAAAACAAATCCAGAATTTGATAAACAAGAGCTCAAAATTGAACATAATGTGAAACTCATAACTGCCGACAAAAATTTTCCACGGTTTCCAAAAATTCCAGTACAAAGAAACAACTGCAAATATCATGAATTTTACTCAATTTTCACAGTGCCTTACAACAGCTTCTGCACCAAATATCAACATAACTCTTCAGGCAGACAGGTGCTGAAAGTTGATTTATTTTGTATATTCAAGCTCACCAATCATCATCTAAAATCCTGTTGGTATCCACAAAATAGTAGGGGAGACTAGAAACTCTTAATCCCTTTTCAAAAATTGATCTCCTAAAACACTTTTAAAATACAAGAAAGTGTTATGATTTTCCCACTAAAATGAAACTACAACCAAAACAGCATCCCAACTGATTCCACCCTCCCCTAGCACCCAAAAATCCTTCCGCTCTATGGCACCGATGCGTCGTTTTCGATAGTGCACTAATTTGGCACGCTCCCCTTCTGAGAGTGACTAAACATGAATACGCGTCCACCATCTATCGCACAGAAGAGCACTTCAACGTCATCCATAGTTATCGGAATTCCGGCACAGGCTTGCTCAAACTCCGCCAAACTATTATACAATGTATTCTCAATTCTAGAGGATAATAACATATTTATACAGAGTGCAAATATTGAATTAATATGTATCATGAACCAATTGTGCTCACCCATACTTGGCCGATGCAGGCGCCTCGGCCCGAAATAATATGATTCATTTTCACTGCCGCCTCCTATGATAACCTTTATAATGGTCGCAGCACAAATACGGCAGCCTACTAAATAGTTAGGCTGCTGTCATGATAATGCTTTGGGTCGTTCTGCCCCTGCGAGATGCAGATGATTGCGGCCTTATTATAAACTGCTGCCGCAGCAGCAACATTTAATCTCGGGAATATGTGTACATTCTACGTCGATTAGTCCGGATGGTGCACTAATTTGATGGTCATTCATGAGTGGTTCGAAACTTTTGCGCTAATCAATAATCTGATTATGGTGATTTTGCTGCGGCAAAAATGAACTGCGCGAGATTTGAAACCCCTTGCAATGTCGGCTTTCAGAAGCACTCGTAGAACGAGGTAAACTTGTTAATTATCGGAAACCTTCGATCGGTGATCCGTTGCGTAGCTGCCTATTTACTGTCAGTCGTCAGTGAATCGATGGCCACCACACTCAATCCGGATTGACTCTGGAATGCACCAACTTTTCGGCTACCGCATCGAAATAACAGCCGTGCTCTCACAGCTGGGCATTCAAGAGGACCCAGATCTAATCAAATAGCTGCAATATTGGTACCCTGGGCCATTAGCTCCAGACTGTCGGTAGAAAGTAAGCGCCGGCGTGTGATACGAAAGGCCTCCTCGGATTCTGGTGCGGTTACGTATGTGGTCGACCAGGGCAAAAAAAAAAGGACTCAAAAGACCGAGGAGGACATTCCCATTGTCTGTGCAGATGGTTGATTCCATGGCTTAGTGGTGTGCAGTAGCCAGACAGCCGAGGACGATATAGTCGCAGTCGATAAAATTTCATTGTCGGAGTGTATTTTTTCATCGCACTCTCGGCGAAAAACGAAGCAGGCTATGATCGCTGAAGTAGCTTGCCGGACAAAAATTGTTTCGAGATAAAAATTTGCATGTGCTGTCTGCCGTTCATTCGAGGCGTATCCTGGCCACTTTATACGGTGGGACCGGTTCGGTGGCTTAGAGGTTTTTATCAGTCGTCATTCTTCTTTTTTTTCGCCCCGTCCGTCGTGGGGCAACGGCACGAAAAAGGGAGTGTAATCTTGCGATGAGTGACCACAGGCGAGCGATTTGCTGTGGTTCTTGGATTTTATTAGCGTTGTAAAATTTTACCACCGCCATTGATGGAGGAGATGTTGTTTTGTGTATTGAACATAAGGCTAGACCTGCTCGTTTCGTGGAACATTTGCATTTTAATCCGACTTGAAAGAAGCTATTGTTCACGAAGCGATTTGGATTGCCATGGTGGGATGTTTTGCGAATGCTTGCCTCAAAGTACGGGCGTTTAAGGTGTTTGAACAGCGGTATGGCTCTGAGGAAGGCATCTGCAAATTTAGATGTATTTTCGATGGAAGTAAGATCTACAATCTACAGAATGATTTTATTCAATATTTTCGTAAAATTCAAATCACATGTGAATTTTTGAGAAATTTAATACTTGTTTTAGAAATTGAGGATTTTTTCTAGAAACCTCATCAATATTCTGATTCAATTTATACGGGACACCTGGGGTACTATTAGTGAGCCTAAGTTTTACGAGACTTTAGAAAGTCACACACATTTATTCGCGACAAAATCTGGACAGATCAAATTTGGAATAAAACAAATTTGCTGTTAGTTCAATCCAAGATGCATTTTTTATTCATTTAATTGTGAGATAGTCATCTTAAAACTAATTACAGTTACAGAATTGGCAGCATGGAGAAACTAAGAGCTTTTGAGTTTACTTTAGGGTCTGTGGGGTCTGTGGATTAGGGTCTGTGCAGACTTCTCTGCAATCGATTTAGCTGCTTTAGACCAAGATTTTCGAATTTTTTCTATAGTTGTGCACGGCCTGCGATTTCAACTCAGTTTTGAGTCGTTTTTGACTCATTTTCGTCAGAAGTGAAGTTACTCAAATTTTAATAAATGTTACTGGCATATACAAGTCTACAAATTACAAACATCGACTCAAATCAGAAGGATGTTTTTGATTTGTCGACTTGTCGATCCCAGTTACATTTACTCAAATTTAAGTGACTCCAGTTTTGATGAAATGAGTCAAAAATGATTCAAAACTGAGTTAAAATCGCTGGCCGTGTAGCCTGTTGTTTATATTGAGAGAGTTCTCTCTTCTCGAGAGCCTAATATCGCTCGGTAGGTTGCAACTCCGGGCAGATAGGTGGATTCGCCTCTTTCCGTACAATATGGACTTCATTCGCTTTATACTATTCCAAAACATCTTTGGCATAGTGCCAAGAATAGCGAGTGAGCATCAATGCTGTGTGGGAAAGGTAACAATCGCTTCTTTAGGCATTCTTCACGGTATATTTCCTTGTTTACGGTTCTGTAGTGATGAAGTTTTGGCTTGCTCGGCCACAGCTGCATATTGCCTGCCAAACCAAATATTTTTTTGGGAAACTTGAAATTTTCTTTGTCATGAAATTTTTCTCTACGCCGTTCCGTTGCATGGCAGTATAACAAGACATTCCGTGAAGCTGGTTAAAGTCTTCCAGCACATAAGTTTCATCGTCCATTATCACGCAAAAAAATTGTCAAATATACGCGATACAACTTAAGAGCCCGAGTTTTAGCCGTCACAATCTGTTTATCATTACGATTCGGTACAGTTTTTACCTTGAACGACTTTATACCAGAGACCGAAATTTTCGCCTAATTGAGAAGAGAAACGTCCTTCTTCACCCGCTTGGAGAAACAAATGAGAATGTGAGAAGCGAGAGACTATTATACGCTCACAGCAGTCTTTGCGAGAAAAGCAACGGCGATTTATAATATTCGGAGAGCATGAGTAGCTGATAAATCGTATCTTTTTCAGTGAATCCTAGATGCCGATAATTATTTTTCACGTACTTTTTGACACCTGAAAATGCTTCCGTCTTCATGCCTGATTCATTCTGACATTATAATTCTATAATGATGGTCCATGGCGGTACCAGTGTGCACCGACTTTATTATTTTCGGTTTTTGCTTCTCGTATACGATCTAAGCAAGTTTTCAGTGAAAAACGTGGCATGAGAAAATATGATCGTTGAATTTTGAAGAGAGATATTTTCGCAAATGCAAGAGAGAGGATAAAGAATTATCGGCGAAAAAGGAAAAATGAAAATGTGAACGGTTCGCTACACGCGACAACCTGCCTGAGAGAGAGTGTGGTTTTCACCCAGCTGAGTGAGAATTTCGATCTCTGCTTTATACCTTGCCGGTGCTTGGAAGCATGCACGAAAGTTGGGAACATTTTTATTTTCCTATCCAAAGTACGTACCGAAAGATTTGGTCTCTTCCGCTTTGCTTGACTTTAGCGTCCTTCTGGTGGTTCCTGAAATCCGCTTTTAGCCTTTCTGCCTGCCTGTTAAACGTGTATCGAAAAATTTAAGAACGTTATATGCAGGAAAACCAAGCTTTTTTGCAAATTTTCTTCCTGACAGATCCGGATTTTCATTGCGACCGCACACAATTGCTTTTCGCACTTGATCTTCTCTCGACGCCACGTTCCATCTGAAAGCTTGTAGTATCACCAAAAATTGAATTTACGGTCTGCGAAACATTTCACGCGTTGATGAAGTATTTCCAGAGATATACGTATTAAGGGGTGTCCAGACTTGGTCGCAAACAAGCCCTCAATGAATTGCCCGGTGTTCTTCTTTTGATATTTTCTATTAACTTCAGAGCGGTTCCATGCCAAATCAGTAAATGAAAAAACTTTAGTATTCTAAATTTGGCTGAAACTTTGCAATCGTTGTCGGACTAGGGATTTAAGTACCGACCCATTTTGATGAGTACCGGTACTACGGTACTAAACCTGAGTGAATCACTCTCACTTTTAAACAATCGCTCTCACGTGCTCTCACTTGCGTTCGCCCACGTGCTCTCGTCTGCGATCACTGCCGCGTACAATTGTGCGAGGACGCGCTAGTGCTCTTTCTGTGATTCGCTGGTGCGATTGAAAAAGAAATCGTCGTCGGAGTTGCAGAAAATGTCCGAAAAAAAGGAAGTGGGAAGAAACTTTCTTCTTTCTTTCTATGTTATGTAGCGTCAAAGCGAATTTGCAATCACTGCTGTATATAAGCAGAAGAGCCCACGCATGTGAGCTCACTGGAGTGCACGCGTCAGGGAATTTATCTGCATTCGCTTGTGTAAATTTAAGAGCTCTTCTTCTCACTCTAGAGCGATCGAGTGTACTGTGAATACAAACCATTTTTCTCCAATCACATGCGCTACCAGCATGCAAAGACGGGGGTGAATATAAACAAGAGAGAAGAGCTCTCGTTAAGGTAGGAAGAGTGTGCGGAAAAAATAAAATCTCTCTCTACCACACTGAGGGTATGGACATCACTGATTGCCAGTTTCTGCTTCATCGTCAGAGTCTCGAACTCGTCGTCTGCTTTCTCATCTGCACGTGGCTCGTCCATGGGACCATAGAATGTTGGCAGCCTGGTTGATCAAAGTTTTCCTTAGCGTCTTGAAGAATATTCCGGGGATGAGAGTTGCTCGAGCTAAACTGTAAAGCCACGTCTGCTTCGTACTATTTGCAATCTTTTCTACACTCACATTGTACAGCAGCACTCACGGGGTCAAGAGCGTCTATGATCTCTCTGATCAAATCCATTTCTCCTTTATTGATATTAACTTTTGTCATTCATTTTAGATCCATTATCGCCTTTTGCACCGCGTTCCTGACCTCACAAAACCTATCCAGCATTTCCAGTAAACTGTTCCATCTTGCATTCCCATCCTTAATCAAAGACCAAACTCCTGCTTGACGTATTTTTGAAGTATGTAATCGTTCTTTACTGGTGACTTGCGGAAAATTTTCACAACATCCCGGAATTTTTTGATGGTAGGCCAGTACTCCGATCGGAGCGTTTCTTCTCTTGCTTCCTGGAGTGTGAACGACTCGCAGTCACTATAATCGTCAGACTCATTGGAATCTGGAATATGAGAAAACGGTACAACGCTGAGATGTAAGTATAAGTTAATGAAATATACAAACCGTCTAGGTTTAGCTCACGCCCATCTTTTAAAGATTGGCTCCGAGAATGCATCACGCTCGTTACAGCTAAATGTATTCCATGCGCAAGGCAAGCATGATGGTCCGCAGAAATCAATTTACCGACTTTATTCATCTAGGTGACTTGGGAATATCACAGTATCCTCGTGCCAGTAGTCCTAGCTCGATATCCTCGGAGTTGCAAATAGTGCTGAATGAAAATTTAATGTTGTTTTTGGCAGTAATGCTAGCCAGAGCAATATCAAATAGGGTCGATCTTGAGAAAAACCTGTGCGGCGTGACGATCTTTTTGGGATTTGATGATTACGATGAGACTTGATTATCGGATCCATCCTCAGCGAGCTTTTCCAAAGTACTATCATGTACTGCTTTCAGATGTTTTTTCATGCCGGAAGTGCTTGAGCCTTCGCATTTGATTACTTTTGAACACTTGGAACATTTTGCAAAACAGCGTTTCTGCTTTGCCCTGACAAAATATTTCCATACTGATGTTTCTGGAGCATCTCCCTTTACAATTGGCTCGAAATTCATCACTTATCACAAAATTATTGCACATCAACCGATAAAGCATTTCATTCACTAATTCACAGTAATAAATGAAATGACAGTTTGACTTCGGCGCAACGAAATTCATTACCACCTCATTCCGACGGATCGCAAGCCTCAAAGCAAGCGTCGGACGCATACTGTCAACCGTCAACTGCGGAACAAAGGCATCAAGAACATTAAGGCAAACCCCAATATATCAGACCGCGATTTAGCCAAAAAGTTTCAAGCCGCAACGGATTCGTCTCCTGGAAGGCTTCAAGTCATACCATGCCTGTAGACAACCAAATAGGGATCAAAGGCAGAACAATGTGGTCAAAATTAGTGCCAGAAAACTGTAATTCAGGTGTTGACAAAATTCAATGGCTGTCTCCTCATGTATGATGAAACCTATTTCAAACAGCTACCGGGACAAACAATTTATTTGGATACGGCTCGGGGAGATGTTCCTGCCAAATTCAAGTTTGTGTTTGCAGATAAATTTGCACGTAAATACATGATTTGGTTAGGCATCTGTAGCTGCGGTCTTCCTACCAAGGTTTTCATCACTGATAGCACATTTAATTCAGAGCTGTACAGAACGGAATGTCTCTAAAAGCTAATATTGCCATTCGTCAGATCCCACAATGAACCTGTCATGTTTTGGCCAGATCTAGCAAGCTGTCATTACAGTAAAACTACGCTACAGTTGTATGAATCCAACGGGATTCAGTTTATACCGAAAGAACTCAACCCACCAAACTGTCCCCAGCTCAGACCGATAGAGAGATTTTGGGCTATTATAAAGAGGAATCTGAAGGCGAATGCCAGTGTCGTCAAACGCATCAATGAATTGAGAACCAAGTGGAATAAGATTGCCAAAACGATGGATGAAAATTATTTGCGCCGGTTGATGAAACATGTTCCAGGAACAGTCCGTAAATTTCTTCGAAATCGAGATGTTTTTTTTTGTATTTTCCCTCTAAAGTTCACATAAAGTCGAAAAATTAAGTTAAAATAGAATACTATTTTGTTAATGTATATTCAATTCTCTAACTGGTCCACACCTTGCTTTAGAAACATATTGAAGAGAAACTTTTGATCGAAACACTTAAAACAAAGCATGCTGCAATTCTGTTCAGTACATTGTTTCTTTCTCAATTCCAAGAAGAGAGCAGCCTATTTGAATAATGTAAATAATTCAGCTCAGCCGAACTGAAGCCCAACTTGTGTCAACTTTGTGTTTGACGTACGTCTCCCGTTTGGTTTGTTCGCAAATTTGCAAACACCGCATCAGTTATTTCTCGTTAATTGTCACTTCATTATCATGGGAGAAATGACGCGACGAAGTATGAACCACACACGTGTGGTGACGATGACAAGTGTAATGAGTTTTCAAAACTTTCTCCTCTCATTTGTTTGTTTAATGAGTTCTGTTCCACTGCAGCAGCTTCATGCTAGGAGGAAGGGAGAAAGGATAATTACTGAAGAGACAATGTTACTTCAGAAATATACATCAATCATAGTAGGTAGGTTTTTTTGCTTTGGAACAACGCTAACTTTTTCAGACTTCATGCTTTCATACTTCGATAGAGCTCGCTTTAAAAATCGCAACTAGCGAGCAGCGACATTTTGTTCCCATGCATGGTAGTAGCATAAATATTGCACACATCAACCGTTTTATGAAACTGCTGCTGACTTCTATACGTTTCTGTTGTTCTCAAAAAAAACAAAACCAACCCAAACGGCATTCAGTGGAACTAGAACAGCATTTCCGAACACAAGGAAGCAGCCAATAAATCGCTTGAATTGAATCCAAAACAGATCCCACTTCCCCCTTCGTTCCAACGGTGAATACCCAACTGACCTATGCAACCGACATGTCGAGCGTCACAGTTGGTGCGGAGGGGGGGGGGGGACGAGCGGGGCAACCAAGCCTGATGATCGGAAAATCTGAAAGAATAACACACGCGGTACCACAGCAAAAGCGTTCCACTTCCATTAACATGCCTCTCTAGTCCTGCGGCGACAAAGCAGGCGGGGGCGGGGCGAGAACAAAAAATAATAAAAAACGATAAGCTTTAAACTGTCAGGAAAACGAAATATTTTTTTATTTGCCTGAGCTGCCATTTCACCACGCTGGCGGGTAGAATAATGAAAACAATGTGTCTATCCCCTTGTGCCCTTCTACCCATATGCCCATATGAAGGGGTGCTGGTAGGACTTGTTTACAGGCTTTGTTTACAGATTGATTGTATAATGTACAGATTTTTCGCTCCGATTGAACTTGCCGCTCGGTGACATTTTGGGAGTTCTACATAATTTTGAAATCTTTCCGATACAAAATTCAATCTTTCCTCATTTCGCATGTTTGAAAAATCGAAAGCCAAACTAAAAAAAAAAAAATCCTCAAACCAAAAGCAATCGAACGAGGATTTTTTGTTGTCGATGAATTTATTATTTTTGTTTAGCGTTGCTACCGCCTGTACCGTAGCTGATTTTTTTTTCTTTTCCCAGGGAAAACAACCTGTCAGACTTGGTGGGTGAGTGTCGGCCAACCGACACGTTTTGTTTGAAATTTTAATTCTTGACAGCTATCAGCATATCGGATTTTTTCGGGGTCTCCTTATGCGGGCTCTATTTTCACCACGGGGGGTGGGGGGTTTACCAATACCATGGCATCACCTGCACAAATACAAGCACCGGAAAAAAAAATGGCTGGCTATGATTGCTTTTTTTTTGGTTCTCTCTGAAAAAACGGTGGGATTTCAGTTGGGATGCTTTGTTTGTAAAAACTTTTTACGGACACATTCCGGAGAAAGTGGTAATTCGAGATGGATGAATCGTGGCTGGTGGTTTCACGGATTTGAAACATAATGAAGCCCAATTTGCGCTTCCACCCACGAGGCGACGGAATTACAAAGGATCACGCATAAGGACACGTGGCACAATATGGCCGGAGTTAAAAAGGGAGAAAAAGCTGTGAGATAATTCCGGCTTCAATCCAGGGGGGGGCAGATGTCAGATCATGCTTTGCTTTGGAATCGGTGGGTTTGAATGGTTCATCGGTAACCTGGTGTGTTGGTAGACATGCAGGTGGTTTGAATTTTGCCGGCAGACGTGCTCTCATTAAATTTTGATTGTTTTCGATTTTGGTTCATCACCAATCCGTGGCTGGTTGTGTTCGTTCCGGATGTCAGGATGAATAAAATACCCGCTGGTGGCGGGAAATACGACCAATTGCGATTGAGTTGGCTTTAATTTTTTTTAGATTTGGATTGGGTTTTTTTCGGATGAGTAAAAATATGTTGAAACCAATGGTGAATGGAATACTTAATTACTGGTGGAAAGCGGTGATCGATCCTATTTTTAAGGATTCAAATTGTCGAAAATAAAGCTATGTGGATTCTTCAAATCGTTTCCAACTGAGTAATTAATTTTAATTCTTATCTCAGTCTTGATAATAATTCAGTCTATTTCGAATATCAGGTACGTTATTGTTTTCTGATCCATTTTTCAGACAAACATTTGAGAAGACAATTAATCTATAACCTGCAGGATATCCTGTATTTCTGGTTCAAATCAATATCAGTTTCACTAAAACATAGTTTTTTTTGTTTTAAAATTGGAAATAACTTTCCAACATCATTCACCCAGTAGTGAAAAGCAATTTTTGCTAGAACGAAAGATGTGAAGAGAAAGTATCGATCAAAAGTATTCGCCGAGAAAAACATTACTAGTTAAAATAAGTTGTGTTTTCAAAAAGCTGAAATTTAATTTCCAATACATGTGTTCTTTAGGAGTGCCATTGGCGGCATTTGAGCACGACCAAGCGCATACATTTTGCCCGTCAAGGTGGCGAATCCGTTCCTGCCTTAACCTACCCCACATGGGGATGTGTGGCAAAGTTTGTGGGTTTGCTTTGAAATACTGCCTAACAAAAACCCTACGCTCAATTTCCAAAATATTAATGACCTTCTATTCAATTTTCAAAACCTGCCGAGCTCTATTGGACTGATCGATACTTTCTCTTCACATCTTTGGTTCTAGCCAAAATTGCTGTTTGCTACTGGGATCCCATGATGTTGGGAAGATATTTCCAATTTCAAAACATTATAATTTTAATTTCGCGTACAGTGCGCAACAAATAAAAAGATAATTAGTAAAGTATAGTTTTGTTTGTTAAAATAACGTACGCAATAAAAAAATTAAGGGTTGTGCACAAATCATGACCGCATGGTTGACGTTGAATAACATAACGATTTCAGTTGTTTTATAATAAGTTCAAACTTGATGTCGAAAAGGCCGGATTGATCCATTTGCAGTGATAACTGAACCTTTTATTATTTATCTATACTTGTCACAAAAAAATAGAGTTCATATGCGTTTTTCAATACTAACTAGACTGAAACAAACGAAACAACCATCAATTAAAAGGCCTGTCGAAGATTTTTGAGACCATTCAACTGGTTCTGTAAATATAGCCGGAACACTTTCTGACGAATATATGATATCGTGAGTCTATAATCAGGCTTAATTGCTCTAAGCCCATCATGTGCCTCATGAGAATTTAACAACAAGTCAAGTGTTCAGTAACACATTAGCCACCTTTGGGCATGTTCCTGGTACCCCCGGAGAAGTGGCCTGTTTCTAACTGCGATATTTTAAATCAAATGAAAATGCGATATTTTAAATCAAATGAAAATTAAAAATTGGGTTCTTTGCTTTTCTTACTTAGTATGGTACAGGACCGGTTTTAAGCAGTTTATTCAGCCCCTGGGACATCTGATGAAGCTATATGAAATCTATAAATTGAACTGCTAATATTTATACGTTTATCCCTCTGCTTACTTCTTATATATCGGAACATACCTTCAGAAACGAGCATTAGCACGACTCAGAAAATTTCATAGCCATGGAATAAAGTTCCCAATTGCAGGGATTTATTAAAAGCAGGTGGATTTCTTTCCGATCATAGAAATGTTTACTTCAGCTCCGGAATCTTTACATAAACTAACTAGCTAACTAAAATGAGCCAGTTCAGGATTTACTGCAATGGTCAATATCCTCTCGTCAATAGTTCTCTTAGTTAGTTAGTTCAGTTCAGGAAAGTTCTAGGGAGAAGTTAAGGAATTCACCAGAGAACTTCAGATAAGTACTTCATACAAGTTTTGGAAAGTTCTTTAGAGAATTTGAGAGAAGTTTTTCAGAGAACTTCAGGGAACCCGGTAAATTCATTCAGTTGAGGTGTCAAATTATTTAAATGTACCGGTTTTTGGAGCAGCAACAATAAAATGAACATGAAATGATAGATTTATTTAAAATGTGTATATTATTTACAGAATTTCATCGGCTCGATTCCTCGTTTTGCGACGGACAACTGAGTTTCCTCCCGCGAGAGTGCCTTTAATAGTCCACGCAGTGTGTGTCCTTCATTCCTAGTAGCACACTTGTTGCCAATCGGTTGAGAAAACATAAATATGACTTGCTATGGCATAATCAAGTTATTACAACTAATTATGATCGTTATGAGCTGGCTAAGAAAAATCGGGGAGATCCTGTGCCAAATTCAATCGAGGAATACTTTTTGTGATGAAGGGTAAATTCCATGGCATGTATTGTTGTGCTGATTGATTTCACAATGATCAGTTTGATCTTTCATAAACTAACTTAAGAACTCAGCTATTAAAATACAACAGAATTGGATTGAGTTCAAAGAAAAATTTGTATTCATATATCAAAAGAAGCGAACGAATTCCAAGTCGTTCTATGTGTTTAGAACGGCGTAAGTTCCAGAGGCTTTCAGAGGACACTTACCATACTACAGGTTGGACTCCATTAACGGCAGACTCGATTTTAGAAGAAATTCGAGAATTTTGGAGTTGATTTTCAATAGTGAAAACATAGATATCCACTTTAAAAAGTAGCACATATGGCCGAGAAAAAAAAGAGCACCTATTATTCAGTCTGACCATTAGATCGGCAATGTGTATGTCTTACTTCCTTGACTCTCACGGAAATGTTGGGCAAAGCGACTGTGACGACAAACGGGATGCTTCGTTTAAAAACAAAGAAATTTAAGAGACAGCAGGCTCCATGTTACAATACTGCTGCGATATATCCATCATTAACAAAGAAGAGAGGAAAAATGGGCTCTCTAAAAAGCTCTAAAAAGCTGCCGCTTATGGTCGTATCATAAAAAAAGAAATAATTTGGAAAATATAAGAGTCGTAGACCTATTTCCTAACCCTATCTAAATCCACATTAACTATAGAACAAGTGAATGAAATATTTAAAAAAACGAATTCTTCCTTTGTGGTGGTAACATTCCAAACTCGTACCGATTTCTATCAACGTTTCGTTTCATACAATCTGCAATGTTGTTCATTTGTTTGGGAGTGGTTTCTCATACGTAGCACCCAAATGTTGTGTGGTTTATATGGTTTAGTTATTGTGGTGACCGGGGTTCTTACTCGCCATCTTGACGCAATTTTTATTGGTCAGAACAATCAAACGCCGTATATGTTGACTGACTCGAATGAGAGAAACTCCTCGGACTGGTTTATCTACCGTAGTTGACACATTGGGGTTATTTTTGGTGTATTTTTTGGTATTTTTGTCACCCACTTGTCCGTGGGTGAGATTTGAACTCGTGACTTTGGTGTGAGAGGTATGGATGTTAACCATTATGCTAGGGCCGCCCTCTTGATTTGTGCTGATGTTGCTGCTATCAATGTAGAGGGGCACTGTAATTGTTAATTGTTAATTGTTTATTAAAGTCAACAGGTAAAATATTTGCCCCAATGACCGGCATCTTAAAACTAAAATCACAAAATTAAACAAACTGACAAAAAACACGTCTAAAACTACACTTATTTGTTTCTCTACGTACATTAAAATCAAATACTAGGTAACAACTATTAAAAAGACGCCTCATGCTGCGCATTGGCTCATGGAGTCCATAGTTGGTTCTTGCCGCTGGAAGGCTCAGGAACGAATGTGCGCGTAGATTACGGCGGCGTATGTTGATGTCTAACATGCTGAGCAGTGAAGAACAATCAATGTTGCCTTGCAGGAGATCGCCAATAAAACAGGCTTTTGCCACGTTACGCCTTCCATCAAGTAGATGCAGGTTGATGAGCTGGCACCGACTGCTATAGCTGGGTAGATTGAACGGGTCTCTCACCTGAGATTACATGTAGGGCAAATCGAATGAATTTCCGCTGGATGGCCTCAACACGCTGGATTCCATTCTGGTAATAGGGAGACCAGACAACAGAACAATATTCCAGAATAGGGCGGACGATTGCGCAGTAAAGCGATTTCAAGCAGTAAACATCCTTAAATTTTTTGGCAAAACGGAACAGGAACCCTAACTGTGATGACGCCTTAGACACGACGTATGCTTCAAATCATCAGCGTATGAAAGTTTTAGGCATTTGAGGATGAGATTGACATCGTTCATGTAAAGCAGGAACAAAAACGGCCCAAGGTGGCTGCCTTGGGGCACGCCGGACAAAACTGGAAATGGTGACGAAACGTGATCACCGATTCTGACGGACATACTACGATTTGTCAGGTAGGATCGCAGCCAGATAAGCAAGTTGTTGCTCATTCCTAATTTATCAAACTTGGCTATTGCTATCTGGTGGTTCATTTTATCGAACGCAGCGGAAAGATCCGTGTAAATAGCAAACTGTAGTGAGAGAAAACTCGTAAAAATGCTCACTTAGACCGATAGGTGCTGCATTTTTTGGGATTTGAGCCACTGCGACCATTACTGCGATCTATGGTGGTATATCCCTGTTTGTTTTTACATCCGTGTAGGACGACGAGTTACCATTCATAGTAATTGCCGTGCACTCATCACACGGAAACAAATCCGTTTCGATTTTCATTAATAAAAAATCATGAAACGAACTGTCTTCTTATTTTATGAAATCATGACTTTTATTAATGGTTTCATAATTGAAATGACAGGAAAAATGCCTTTAATCTAAAGTTGTGTAAGGAGTCTCATTAGTCAAGAGTCTTTTCAAGAATAACTAGAGCGTAGTAAGTACATCCTCCAAATACTAGCTAGCCCTCCACATCCACACTAGAATCGAATCCTAACGGTGGATTTATTTTTTTATTCAAATTCGACGTATGCCTGATTCATGATCAAGTTTTATCAGTATCAGGTTTTCAGCTCGTGGTTTTGACCTGATGATTAAGTCATGATTTCATAGCAGCGGAAAAATAGTTCATGAATAACACGAATACACAACATATTTATAAAATCATTACCTGTTTTTCTCGTTTAGAAGAGAACATTATTTCCCGTGTATGCAAGGTACCTGATACAAATCCAAAGGGTCACCCACAATTAATACGTTGTGGATGCGTTGACGTAAATTAGACCGAAAACCTATGGGAAAACTGTAAAATTCACGCAAACGCATCCGCAACGTATTAATTGTGGGCCAGCCATAAGAATAAACTCAACACCACATTGGGATTTTCCATTCACATTTCAGAAGGACTAAGAATGGCCTTGTTGAAGTATTGTCTCCTACGTTCAAACAATGCTGGGCAGTCATATAGTAAATGTTCTGTTTGACTTCTTTTTAACTTTTTCAAATAATATCTCCATGGTCATTGTCCCGATAAGATTGCTGCATGATGTTTTACTAAGGTTTATTTATTTGGATTGCCTTGCTGTATCTTTTACATTCCAGGTAAACAGAATCATAGATCCCCCCCCCCCCCTTTTTTTTAATTCCATTTGTAGTACACTATAAGATACCCACAGTAAGATTCTAGTCATATGAATTGAGTACTTGAACCATGCCTATTGAGTAAATCGGCTTTTTTGTTTTCTTCTATTTCACAATGGCCTGGTACCCAGTACAAGTGAACCTGGTTTTCGTCTGCCAGTTGTTTCTTCCATATTTGCATTCCCAAACAAATTTTGATTGAAATGTGAACTATTTTAGAGCTTTCAAAACCGCCTTACTGTCCTAGCATTTCTATAATTTCGCTTCAGGTATATGCCATTCGGATATAGCATTTGTTTCCAGGAAAACAGTGATCCAGATCCAGTTCTATCATTAATCTTTAAGCCAGCACAAACAGTTTTAAAAAAGTATGGAAAATATACGAATTGCAACTATAGCCTAGTAATGAATTGTGATAAAGGAACAAGTTTGATTCCTCCTTTTTTATAAAACTGCAGTTCGGGGTTTTGGATTATTGTCATCATAAATTAGTCTGCCTGTCTACATTGCTATTCCAAAAAGTTGGTATTTATGAGCCCAAGGCTCTTGTATCTGCGCTACACATACATTTTATTTTATAAATATTCGGCAAAGGATTCCGGTTGCTCCCTTCCCGAGCAGGAACGAATAATTTGATAACTGGCCTTGGTATTTAACAGCTCAGATTAAGAGGTAAAATACCTGAGGATAATACCACAAAATTGTTCCCACAATAACTAGAAATTAGAAGAAGAATTAGTATCTTCCATTTAATTCCAACTACCTTTGCTTATCTTCGACAGATACGCGTATTTCGTCTACAATGTGCAGACTTCTTCAGTGTGTCGTACTAATAACTCGACGACTTGGAATTAAAGAGCTCAGATTAAGATGCAAAATACCTAAGCAAAATACCTATGAATTGCAAGCAAAATATCTCTCGAATAACAAATCTGGAAACCTTGGAATACCAGAGAGGTACTATTTTGGTATTGTTTTACCTCAATTGGGTATTCGCATAACATTGTGGGAACAGATTTATGATATTATCCTCAGGTATTTTACCTCTTAATCTGAGCTCTAAAATACCAAGGCCACTTATAAAGTTATTCAGTCCTGCTTGGATAGACTATTTGATCCTTTGGGGCTGTTGGCAGCTACTATCACGACGGTCAAAGATTTGTTTGCAGGGCTTATGGGTTTTGGAAAACGGGATGAATCAAAAACTAGCCTGGTGTGAACGATTAACGCAAACAATGGATGAGGAGTGGAGTTTCTCGTTGCGTTGTTGTGCCTGATGGAATTTCATTGTTTCTCTGATGCTCCCTTATAGTGCCACAGTCTACGTACGAAGCGATGAACAAGACGGCACAGTTAGCGTTCTACTTACTTACTTCGAAATTGAAGATAGCTTCTCTCAAGATTCAAATCTACATCGATTATAAAAGTGCGGAACCAGTGTGCGTAACTATGAGAAAGAGTGCTAATCGCTATGAAAATGGAAGCTACGATTAATTTCTGGACTAACTCAACATACGTGCTGCAGTGAACCAAACCTTCACCTGTCATTTAGTCTTTTATCGTGGCGACTTCTTTGCATTCATCCCAGAATTTTCTAACAACACATCTGTCAATCAACTTTATCAGCATTAAATCCTATAACGTCTGTATGTGTTTGTACTTAAATGCAATCCAAGAAAAATGAAAGCAGTTAAACGAAATGTATTTGACACACATTTTTGAGCCCGGGAGTTGGAAGATAATTGCTCTGTAGAGTTCCAGTGACCCATTTCAGAATGCCTGGTAACTCACGTCCATTCCGCGGTCACTTTTACTTACAACAAACCCCGCATAAACACAGTACAAACATCGAATGGATAGTATTGTGCATAGACTTTCATCATCAAAGCACATTGTTCATAGCATTCAAATTAAGTTATAATCAAATAGATCTCACCGAAAATTATTACAGATGTTCAATCTCCACCCCTGTGATGCTAAGACCAACTGTACCAATACGGTAGTATCGGTATACTGTTACCCAGTTTGACAACTGGACACCGCACCGGTAGTTGGTAACTGGGTTGAAAAATGACAATTTGCTCGCTCGGTGAGCAGCCGGTTCGTAAATTTGACAAACGATCCAACCGAACCGAGCGTTGCTATTTGAAGAAAAATAATCAAAACAAGTTGAAACGTCAAAACAACATCTTCACCTGGGAGATTTTGAGTGCTTAAGATTTCTTGCAGAAGTGACCTTGCCAATTTGTATGAATTCGTTTGATTAGTTTTGATATGCATTCGCAGTTATTTGTTTTGTTTCACTGCCCCGACCATTCACAAGAACAGCCTCCTACTCATACGAAAACGTCTTCTGAACTGTTCGTCAGTGTAAATGGGTTCTGCCGCAAAATAGTCTGTTCGACAACGGGGTGGGAGAAACTATTCGGACTTACTTAGTGAACTCGTCCAAATTGCACTTGCACTAGAAATCAATTTGTTTTTATTTAATAATATAGCACGTAGTGATGCAGCGAAAGGTTTATTATCAACTGACCCACTGCCCCAGTATTTACAACGATATCGAGGGACAGTGGTGAATATAACGACCGATCGTACATGATCGTTGTTATCGTTATCTATCCCTACCTATACCTATTGAGATAGCACGAGGAGAGAACTTGGAACATATTCCACTGTTGCCGGTTTGTCCCTATTATCGTGAGCAAACATGCCGGCCGCCTTGAAATCGGTGGGATTTCCAACACTGATAGCTATCCTAATACTTTTTATCTGCTCTGTGCTATTCTCTGCTCTCAACACTGCATTTGTAGTGAACTCTTCTAATACTACTTCAAGATTTTACTGTTTCGACTTCGTCCAAACTACAATAACACAATTTCACTGCCCTGCTTCGGTTGCTTCTTCTGCTGTACGGATGACCTTGACCTACTTATGGTGGCTAGACTTCGACTACGATGCATCTATTGTATTGACGGCTCGTCGATGGTGATGTTTACGTCGGTGACTACTTCGCTTGGCGTTGAATCAGGTTTCGATTTCCTCGGCATAAACTGGAATCTGGACGTTCTAGGTGACGACAACTTTGAGCCCGGTTTGGACTGGATTTTCTTCTTCCTCGGCAAACGCCCTCGTTGGGCTGGATGATGGTATCGAACGCTGTAATCAGATGAGAGGGTGCTAATTAAGGTGAATTTATGAACTGAAAAGCGACTTCCCTGGAGCGGAGGCCCCAGGCCTCCGCGGGTGCCTTTGGCACCGATGAATACGACACGTCTGTCGTTCGAAGATGAATGGAACAATTGTTACGGAAAACGGTGCTAGGATACGCCAATGCTGCGAGTGATGAACTAGGCCTTCCATATGGGTGATCAGTCCTTGGTTGACCAGTTGGATGCTCCCAGCGAGTCGAGCAACGGTACCGGTTGCCCGAGAAAGGTGAGTTTCCTTCGATGAAATGTTAGTAGCTTTCTAACGCCGTTGACTTCTGCTTAGCTATGAAAAATATCGAAATTGTTGTCGCTCGATGAAAAGGAAAACGATGGCATTGATTGATTAGCCGATTCTGAATTGCGTCGCGATACCATGCACCTCAACCGTGGAAAATCATGCTGAATACCATTCACCAGAGAAATTGACGAGATGAATTTCACAAACGAGCCAGTAGGACAACCGTGACGACGATGAACGTCCTGGGACCCAGGACGAGGGACAACTATGGGGGAGGAACATTCTTTAAGCTTTTTGCAATACTGAATAAAATAACTACTTAACTGGTAAGCGGAGGTCCTACTGTAGAAGACCTCCGCGGTGCCGAGGCACTGACGACAAACGAGAACTAGTTAGTTCTCAACGGTTGGGGACATCTCAAGATTGTCCCGGATTGGGAGGATAAAGATTTTCGAAATTCCTCGCTTGAACAGGCCGTCCTTGGTGCGGACGTTTACTACCCGAATATTGTTGTCTGAGCCGGTGAATACTTCCTCGATTCGCCCCAAACGCCATTTTTGAGGAGGGAGGTTGTCTTCTTTAACCACGACCATGGTTCCGATCTGGATGTTGTCCCGTTGTTGAGTCCATTTGGTTCTGTTGTGCAAATCCGAAAGGTATGACGTCTTCCACTTCTTCCAGATTTCTTGCACGTAATCCTGCGTCTGCTGCCAGGTGGATAAGCGGCTCTTTGGTATCTCCGATAGGTTCGGTTCTGGTACAGCTGTCAACGGTCTTCCGATCAAAAAATGTCCGGCAGTGAGTGCCTCAAAGTCCGACGGATCGTTACTCAGAGGCGTCAGCGGGCTAGAGTTCAAAATTGCTGATATTTGATGTACTACGGTATTCATTTCGTCGTAGAAAAGCTGCCGATAACCAATTGTTTTGCGGAAGTGAGCCTTGAACGATTTTACCGCCGCCTCCCACAGTCCTTCGAAATTTGGAGAACGAGCAGGAATACACTTGAATTCCGTTCCACCTTCTTCGGCAACGTTGATGATTTCAACCTGGGCTTGCTGATTCATCAGCTGCTCACGTAACTCGCGAAGTTCCTTATTTGCTCCCACAAAATTGGTCGCGTTATCACACATAACAACCTTCGGTACTCCACGAATCCCAGCAAATCTACGAAAGGCCGCCAAGAAGGCCTGGGTGGTCAGATCTGCCACCAACTCCATGTGCACAGCTTTGGTCGCTAGACAGACAAAGATGGCTACAAAACACTTGATTGGTGTGCTTTTTCGTCCCGGATAACGTACGAGGAATGGTCCACAGAAATCAACGCCCACGTTTAGGAACGCTGATGCGGGGGTAACTCGAATTGACGGAAGATCAGCCATAAGCTGTTCATGTACCTTGGGCTTGTATCTAAAACACTGCACACATTCATGTATGACCTTGCGAGCTAAACTACGAACATTGGTTGGCCAAAATCGTCCTCTGATTGATGCGATCAACAACTGCTGGCCAGCGTGAAAATGTTTCCGGTGGTAGTCCATCATGATGAGGGTTGTCAATGGATGCTGATGATGTAAAATTATGGGATGCTTTCGGTTTTCAGGAACAGCAGAATTAGCCAGCCGGCCGCCGACGCACAGTACACCATCGACCAGAATAGGATTCAGACGACCAATTTTTGATGTTGACTTTACCTGCTTGTTTTTCCTCAACTCTGACAAGTCCTCCGGGAAACTGTCTTGCTGGGCTAGGCGAACCAGGAAAAATAGTGTGTCTTCACGTTCTTCGTACGATGGTATTCCGCACTTTCTACAGTTTCGATTCTGCGGCCTGACATTGTGAACGAAACGGCGTACCATAGAAATAACTCGCACTAACCTTGGCAACGATGAAAACTGTTGGAAAATCTGTTTGGGTGGACAGTTTTGAGTGACGAGAGATACTGTAGTTCGTTCTTCCAATACAGTGGGATCAAGTTCAGGATGAGAAGAGAGGTAACTTTAGGCCACAGCAATCGATCTTCTCGTAACCACAACGGACCTTCAAACCAAATGGATTGATATTGGAGCTGAGCAGGAGTCATTCCACGAGAAATTATGTCTGCTGGATTCTGTGCTCCAGCTACATGGTTCCATGGACAATTTTTGGTGAGATGTTGAATCTCCGAGACTCTGTTTGCAACGAAATTCTGCCATCGAGATGGAAGCGATGAAAGCCAGTACTTTGTGATCATGGAGTCGGTCCAAAAGAAAGCTGGGATGGAAACTTCGATACTGCCACAGAGTTTTTCATATAGATGAGACATCAGTAGGGCGGATGAAAGCTCTAGTCGAGGAATAGACTGTTTCTTCCGCTTTCGAGTAAGGTCTTCAAGAGGAGCTACTCTGGATTTGGCTGTTATCAAACGCACGGTAACAGAACCATCACTGTGCTCTGCTCGAAGGTAGAGACATGCCCCGTAAGCCTTCTCAGACGCATCGCAGAATCCATGAATTTCCGCGCTGATCAAACTCTTGGTGAAGCCGGTCCATCTGGGCACAGAAAGTGTATCAAGAGCAACAAGATTTCGGCGAAACTCCAACCAAGAATTTTGGAGCCCGACGGGTAATGGATCATCCCAATCACATTTCTCTTGCCAAAGAAGTTGTAGAAATATCTTTGCAAGAACCACGACAGGACCAATCAAGCCGAGTGGATCGAAGATACGAGCAGTGTCTGACAGTACGACTCTCTTGGTGATTGTCGCTTCAGTGTTCCACTTAGGTACAGCATATCGAAATTTGTCGGTGGCTGGTTCCCAGATTAATCCGAGGGTTTTGACTGTAGATGTTGAAGAATCTAGTTCGAGCGATGTGCGATCATCTCGGAGATCTTCTGGAATGCAAGCAAGAACCTCGGCATGGTTGGAACTCCACTTCCTCAACGTGAAACCTGCTCCACCCATTAGGTCCAAAATCTCGTTCACAAACTTCTTCGCTTCTTCTACGTCGTCGGTGCCAGTTAGCAAATCGTCCACGTAAAAGTCCTTCCGAATAACGCTTGCTGCCACTGGGTGAGTAAGTTCTCCTTCTTCTGACAATTTCTGTAGACACTTGGTAGCGAGGTATGGAGCTGACGCGGTACCGTATGTTACGGTGGTTAGCTGATACGATTTAACTGGTTCATTGGAATTGCTCCTCCAGAAGATGCGCAATAGTGCTTGATCTGACGGGGCCATATTCACCATGCGGTACATTTTCGCTATATCAGCAATTATTGCTACCATTAGGAACCGGAAACGTAGGATGATACAAATTAAGTCCTGCTGCACGACGGGTCCGACCATTAATCCTTCGTTCAGTGATAAGCCAGTCGACGTTCGGCAAGAGGCGTCAAACACCACTCGAAGTTTTGTCGTAGTACTCTCCGGCTTAAGAACCGCATGATGTGGTAGATAATACGACGGTTGTTTAAGCTCCTCCTTTTCTGCAACTTCAATCATATGGGCCATTGATAAATATTCCTCAATAAAGTCCACGTAGAGCTTCTTAAGGGTACTGTTTGTAGCAAGACGTTTCTCAAGACCGTGAAATCGCCTAAGTGCTGTAGTCCGTGAATCTCCCAGCTCCTTGATGATGTACTCCTTCTTGGGCATAGTAACAACAAATCTACCTTCCTCGTTGCGAACGGTTGTTTGTTGAAATATCTGTTCACACGCTGCTTCCTCAACTGAAAGAGTGCTCTTGCTGTGGCATGCTTCCAACTCCCAAAATTTAGTAAGAAGTTCACGAAGATCAACAGTAGCACAAGCGTGAACAGCTGTTCTGGAAACTTCTTTTGTAACTCCGGGAACACGACCGGAGACTACCCATCCGAAGACAGTTTTCTGCAGCGTAGGACCGTTGTTCGATGTTTTTATCCTTCTATCGTCTAAGAGATCGTAGTAATGTTCAGCACCGATTATCAAATCGATGCAGCTGGGTACATAGAGTTCCGGATCCGCTAAAACGACGTCGCTAGGAATGAGCAACTGCTCTAAGGTGATCCGCTGCACTGGCAAGCTGGCAGTGAGTTTTGGCAACACGTGAAGTTGCATATTCTCGGAAAATGAAGAAATGCCAGCTTCTCGAGGACGTATAAGAGCTTCGACCATTTTTCGTTGACCGGACCACATTGCCTCCTATTCCAGCTACGGACAAATGGCTGGCCACCTCTTTCAATTTTAGTTTCCGATACAGGTTTGTGGTGATGAAACAATACTCAGAGCAAGAATCGAGCAGTGCTCGAGCAATTCTAGAGTTGCCATAGCGATCGATGACGCTCACTATGGCAGTGGAGAGCAACACTTGACGAGATGATGTCTGTATACGTGTCGGTAGAGCGTTTGTGTGCATTGGAAGTGTAGGATCTGTGGTGGGTGGTGATTGTGTATGCGAATTGTTTGCGATTGGATATGAGCTGGTTGAGGATCCAGTGTCTTGAGTAGGTGTGGTCTGATTCTGGGTTTGTGGCTGTGATTGCTGAGTGTTCACTTTATTCGGTCGATTCTGCACGTGTGGGACGGACGAACCGGTACTTGTCGATGATGAACTCGCTCCACCGTTCGTTGATCCATGATGTAGCAGTGTGTGATGCTTCTGATGACAGTATCTACAGGTTCCATTTGTGCACGACCTTACCAGATGTGATGGTGACAGACAATTCAAGCACAACCCCGAGCGTTTTACTTTGTCGTAGCGCTCGGATGTCTTCATCTTTAGGAATTTTTGACACCGGAATGCTGAATGCTGACCTTCTCCACAAAATGAACATCGATTTGAGGTCCGCACCGATGAATGGCTTACAGACAATTTCGACTTCTTGGGATCAATGGGCTGAGCCTGCTTAACGGGAGCTATTGACTGGAGAATGGAGCACTGGTTTCTTAGAAAATCCATCAGTTCCTCGTAATTAGGGACTTCCTTAGAACTATGATGTGACTCCCAAGCGCGCAAAGTGGTAGAATCAAGTCTAGAGCACACCATGTGAACTAATAAGGTGCTCCAACCTTCCGTGCTCTCGCCTATTTTCTCCAACTGCTGTAAATTACGATCATATTCACTTATCAAACGATTCAATGGGTCGTACCCTTCCCGCTTCATTGACTCCACGGCAAAAAGGGCGTCGATGTGGCTTTTAACAATGAGTTTCTTGTTCTCGAATCGTTTTTGAAGCAATTCCCAGGCAATGGAGTAATTAGCAGCAGTCATCTCGATGGTTCCTATTTCCTGCAGAGCCTCCCCTGTAAGCGATGACCGCAAATACGAAAATTTGTCCATCGCTGTCAGTTGATCATTGCGATGGATCAGACTTTGGAACATGTCACGAAATGTGACCCAGTCACGAGTGCCTCCACCGAATCCAGGTAGGCGAATTTCCGGAAGTTTTACCCTAGACAATGCATTGGTAGCTGGGTGTTTATCTTGAACGTTAACTGCAGACTGGTTACTAATTAACAATACTTGCAGAGAGGCCTTCAGTTCGCAGTAGGTATTTTCTAAAGTTTCCACTACTTCTGCGCTTTCAGCTTCTCGTTGAACTGCCAGCTGCTGTAAACGGGTAGCCCTTTCCTCCGGCTTTTCCTTTATTTCAGTGACAGCCCTTTCATCAACGTCTTCCAAGAGCAAGTCGATCTTCCGACGAACGGTGTAGAATTTCTCCATGGTTGTCTCCAACATCTCCAGTCTCGCATCAACATGCAGTTTATTCCTCTCTGGGTTGTAATTCTCGACGAACCGCTTTACACCTTCCACAGTAGCAAGAAGCTGACGCTCCTGCTTGCTTAAATCTCTCAAATCACTAGACATGTTCAATTATCACTCATCAATCACTTATGTTAATTTTATTTCATCGAACTAACGGAAATCACTTCGCACTATTTGTTCTTATTTTCGACACTACCGGCAACTACTGTGCAATCGCGATTCAACTCGACGTCCCACGTGTGACAGAAGACAAAGTTGGTGACAGCAAAGAAAGATCATCAAGTGAACAACAAGCCAACAAGAAATCCAGCAGAAACAAGACAAATCGTCAACGATGGAACCCAACTCAAGGATCAGCTCAGAAAATGAATTCGCATGCAAATATTCGATTATAATCAAACTTTATTTTCAATCGCATATTCTTAAACAATCTCCCCAACAGGTGCGCCGCGTGCGTGACGTCACCACAGATCTACATGCACATGCAATTATACTCCCTTGATCCAATCCTCTTTGGTCGTCCTAGTTCCGTATCGCTTTGATGAATGGCTCAGCACACTGTTATTCGTCCTTTAAGGCACTGCCAACCGGCAATAGTTAAATAATTTACACGGTATTCCTCTGCGACGATGTAGAAACACTCGAAAACGATCCAGCGATGGCGAATTCCAAATGGTCGAATTCGAAACAATCGACACTATCTAGGCGATGGCGCGCACTTGTCTTAAATTGTTTCACGAATACGATGGCGCACAAGCACTATCTTCGTCCGCAGTTCTCCACCCACAATTCACCGGTATTGGTATCCGGTTCGAAGGACCAAAATGTTCGACAACGGGGTGGGAGAAACTATTCGGACTTACTTAGTGAACTCGTCCAAATTGCACTTGCACTAGAAATCAATTTGTTTTTATTTAATAATATAGCACGTAGTGATGCAGCGAAAGGTTTATTATCAACTGACCCACTGCCCCAGTATTTACAACGATATCGAGGGACAGTGGTGAATATAACGACCGATCGTACATGATCGTTGTTATCGTTATCTATCCCTACCTATACCTATTGAGATAGCACGAGAGAGAGAACTTGGAACATATTCCACTGTTGCCGGTTTGTCCCTATTATCGTGAGCAA